>PISX010019138.1:0-38895 GCA_004024625.1 Mellivora capensis
TGTGTTGGAGAGGATGTGGAGAAAGAGGAACCCTCTTACACTGTTGGTGGGAATGCAAGTTGGGGCAGCCACTTTGGAGAACAGTGTGGAGATTCCTCAAGAAATTAAAAATAGAGCTTCCCTGTGACCCTGCAATTGCACTACTGGGTATTTACCCCAAAGATACAGATGTAGTGAAAAGAAGGGCCATCTGTACCCCAATGTTTATAGCAGCAATGGCCACGGTCGCCAAACTGTGGAAAGAACCAAGATGCCCTTCAATGGATGAATGGATAAGGAAGATGTAGTCCATATACACTATGGAGTATTATGCTTCCATCAGAATACGCAACTTTTGTATCAACATGGATGGGACTGGAAGAGATTATGCTGAGTGAAATAAGTCAAGCAGAGAGAGTCAATTATCACATGGTTTCACTTATTTGCGGAGCATAACAAATAACCTGGAGGACATGGGGAGTTGGAGAGGAGAAGGGAGTTGAGGGAAATTGGAGGGGGAAATGAACCATGAGAGACTATGGACTCTGAAAAACAACGTGAGGTTGGGGGAACCAGGTGGTAGGTATTATGGAGGGCACGTATTGCATGGAGCACTGGGTGTGGTGCAAAAACAATGAATTCTGTTACGCTGAAAAGAAATTAAAAAAAAATAAAAATAAAAAAATAAAAATAAATAAAATCTGCAATCAGCTTTGCAGGCAGAAATATAAATCTTAATGAAAATGGTATACTGTGTCATTATCATGTCAGGAGGCAATTACAAGCAATGCTTTATAGTGGGAGGAGAAAAGCATTTATTCATTTTAGATATGTGTGTTTCTCTGAAAATATTTCATATAAAGACAAGCGACTACATAAGTTTACCAGACGTTCTCACCTTGGGAGCTGAACTTCTGTAAGTGCTCTACCGTATTGCTCTTTGAAACAGAGACCTATAGCTGAAGCTTTTTAGGTATACCTGAAAGAAAATGAACTTCTGAGTTCTAAAGTGTGGCAAATTTATTTTCCTCTCAGATCCTGAGCTATTTTCAGATGACGGATACATGGATTTCAAAACCAGGACCAGAGGGCAGTGATTTGTATCAAGTGGAGGGAAAAGTACAACAAATAGAAACAGAATAACCTTTGTATTGTAAGTTTGGATTACCAGGGAATTATATTAAGCACATACAATTATGTATGACTGTTTACAGATTGAGTAGCTAGAGCAGACTATGGTTATATTTATTATATAGTTTTTATAAAAGAGAACATTTGTATTCTATGAAAGCATGGCGATTGCTACAATTGCTGAAGAGATAATAAAAGCATTGACTCCAATGGTTTTTGAACATTGTCAAGTACAACAGAGGCCAGAACATGGAGATTTTTTCACAGGATTTTTTTTTTTTTCCTTCACAGAAATAAGTCTGAAATAGATGTTCTGATGAAAGTTAATTTCCTATTTCTAAAAATGCAAAATAGGTTCATATACAAACAAAATGGTGCTTTTCAATGCACTCATTAGTAAGCATAATCATAAACTTCATCAAAGAGCCAGCAACTTAGCCTATTGCTTAAGATTTAGATATGAATGTAAATATATTTAAATTTATTTGTATAAAGTTCTCTAGGAAAATCATGTATGAAGAAAGATGAGCAACTTAAACATTAGGAAAAAGTAATGTCTTTACAATGAAAACAAAAAGTATATATATATATATATATATATATATAACAGCAGAATATACATACACATACGTTCTGAATATACATATGTAATAAGCAGAATATACATATACATATATTCTGCTGTTATGCTGATATTTTGGACATTTCTGAGCCTCAGTGAGTCTTATAAAATAGCAAATGGCAATTCTTGTTGAGGAGGTGACAGATATTTTTAAAGATGTATTAATATCTAGACTATTTTACCTCAAGTAATTTTCCCAATTAATTCTTCCCCTTCACCCTAATTCATGCATTGTTCTGCTATTTCAGAGTAGAAGAACACAAATGCCAAAGTGGCCCTTTCAACATGCATGTCAGTAAGAAAAAAATAAATTACAAGTTCCCGAGCAAGTGCTTTTATCAGTACCAGAAGTTCTCAGAGGCTTTTTCTATCCATGACAACCATCAGCTATCCCCCGCGGACAGGAGCTATGGTCTGTGCACCCTCAATATTAAGTCCCTTAAGTTTGCTTTGATGAACAGGATGGTGTGTACACAAAGGAATTAGAGAATAATTATGTAATCCTTGTGTTAGATCACTGGAAAAGTGGCTAATCATTCTCACCTTGACAGAACTTCTGAAAGTTAAAGCATTTGTCAACAATGCAGGCTTTGATTTCCTAACTAGGACAGGAGAAGTCTTGCAAATTTCTTCTCAGGTAGTCTACAAAGACATACAGCTATAGTTTTATCCCTCAAAGAAGGAACACTGTAGGAACAGAATCCTAAGCCTCTTTTTCCTGACTTAACAGACATGCACTTCATTTTAAAAATCATGGACTCTCAGGAATCCTCATTCTTGTCCACAGAACACTCTGTAACTTCACATTTGTGCAGAATGAGTCTCACAAACAGAATTCCTTAAACTAACGGTATCAGGACTTACTGAAAGAAAAAGGGTTTTCATAGAAAAGCTGTCAACACAACTATATTATGGTCTGATACTTTTATCCATTGGATGGATATCTGATAGGGCCTTGCCATCATCCCTTTACTGGAGATACAATCTGAGAGGCTCTTAAGGTCCTGGAATGACTATTTTTACCAAATCTTATTCCCTCTCTTTTCTGCGATAGAGACTATAAGTAATACATAAGACATATAACACAGTGGTACTTTGGAAAATATCCTATATTTCCTCTTGAAATCTGGATTAGCAACCATTCTCAGACAGAAAAAAATTGTTTCTGTAAACTAAAATGATTTAACATGCAAAAGAATGTCATAGTCTTCAATCTGGAAAGAATTTTAAAGAATATTCAGTACAAGTTCTTTGAGCCAATATGGGCCTCGATGTCTACAACCATTAGGTGTTTTGTCTAAGGTCACAGAGGAAGTGGCAGGGGCAGATCTCCTCAAGTCTCCTGTGGTCTCTTCTACTCCATTTTACAATCTAATGCCAGTAATAAGAAAATAACCACATGAAAACAATAATATTATCTTTGCCTATTCTGTGGGTACCTACTCAAAAGGAGATAGGGTCCTATTTAAAATTTAAGAGAAATATATTATTTATATTACTGTAACTTGAATATGTGTGAACACAAGGCTTGAAAATGAGAACCTCGCCCCCATTACAAATGTCTATAAATGTTACTTTGCATGAACGGGCATGTTCAGCAATCTATTAAATATGATTAAAAATATAGTGTCTTTTGTAGAAAATAATAACGAAGATGGGTACATTTTGTAGAGGATTCTAAAGAGTGAATTGATTAAAACCTGTATCAGAATCATTTAAGGTTCTCATTAAAATGCAAAGTCCTCAGTCCTGAACTAAAGTACTGAATCAGAATGTCTAGCAGTGGGAACATTAATTATATATTTTATTATAAGTCCTAGGTAATAATTAGATTCAGAAAAATTGAGAATCACATGTTTAAGGCTTATACAACTACCTAAGGATTATTAGAGACAATTCTTGACATTTCTCATGCTTCACAGAAAACAAAACAAGAAACAAAAGAATGTATTCCCTTGGATTTTATATATTTTCCTAGAATGCATATAAAACCCAAGTTAAAAATTCCAACCCACACTAATTCTGTGGAGAAGACCCCAAAGAGTTAATTAATTCTGATGGTTTTGAGGTTCTGATTTTATTACACTCTAATAAGAACTGTATTGCAGAACTATATGCATTTATATCCTTGTTGAGTAACATCTTTATTAATGAAACAGCTCTAATTTATTGAAACAAATACTTAGTAACCAGTCATTAATTCACGGGCTACTATTCTGGTTTTCTCCAGGGAATCCTTTGACTGATGGGCTGCCAAAACGTGGATGGAGGAGCCCAGATCTGCAGTATGGAGCTCTGCACAAGAGTGAGTAGAGTGTGCCAAATGGGGCCACTCATAAAAAGAGCAGTATCCATGGCACCATTTCACAAGGAATCATTAACAAGAACAAAAGTCACAACAATATAGTATATATTATATGTTTGCCTTATGATTATTCATCAGTTCTAGCTTCCTATCCCTTTTGATCTTTTCAGTAATCCTGTGCTTTTATGGATGACAAAACAGAGGATTATGGATAAAAAGTTATTGATCCAAAAGTTTTGTGTATTATATATACAGATAAGGTTTATCCCCATTCATTTATTCATTTATTTTTTTCTACTAGATAACTCCTAGAAGTAAAGCATACACACTCTTTATCTTTATATCCTATATCCTTTATCTTTATCAAACAGAAACACAGAGATATAAATAGGCACTGTCAATGGAGTTTTATAAATGTTCAAATGTGGTAAGTATAGGCTGCAAAGGCTGCATATAAGAGATACCTAACTCAGCCTCGGGGCTCTGCAGGGGGATTCCTGAAGGGGAGGACACCCACATGGACAAATTAAAGAGTAGCAGTTAGCCCAGTAGAAAGTGGGAAAGATGAGAGTTAGAGGGGCACCTGGATGGCTCAGTTGGTTAAGCGTCTGCCTTTGGCTCAGGTCATGATCCCAGGGTCCTGGGATGGAGCCCCACGTTGGGCTCCCTGCTCAGCAGGGAGTCCGCTTCTCCCTCTCCCTTTGCTCCTCCCCCTGCCCGTGCTCACACGCCCCCCCAGTCTCTCTCTCTACTAAATAAATAGAATGTTAAAAAAAAAAAAAAAAGATGGGAGTTAGGGTATTCCAAGTAGAGGGGACATGACAGAGTGTTCACTATGGCCTGGATATAGAGGTGGAGGAAACCACCAGTCAGATCATTAACGATTCGGTACATCAGGTTGAGCTATTTGGACTTCAATCTGTTGGTGAACACAAGACATTGAAGATACTACATCTACATTTTAGAATGATTCCTGTAAGTGTGGAAAAGGGACTGGGAAGAAGCAGAATTGAAAGCGATGTGACCAGTTCGAAGGCTTAAAAAATAACTCAAATCTAGGTTGGGACAGTGGGGCTATAGAGGATAGAGATGTTTAACATATAGAGGAGTAGAGCTGAAAGACCTCAGTGATGGATGTGGGTGACGGGGAAATGAACAGTACAGAATGCTATCTCACATGCTGGGTGATTAAGTGAAGAGCTTTGCCATCTGAGATAGGAATGATTTGGTTTCTAAGGGTGATCTGGCTCTAACATGTTACGTTACTCTCCAGCCAGCTCTTGATTGAACTCATGGAACTCATGGAACACTACTTTTATTTATTTTTCATACCACATGTATCCTTATAGAATGTTCAACTTTCTTTCTTTCTTTATGTTTTTTTTAAAAGATTGTATTTATTTATTTATTTGGCAGCAAGAGGCAGCGAGAGAAGGAACACAAACAAGCAGGGGGAGTGTGAGAAGAAGCAGCAGGCTTCCTGCTGAGCAGAAAGCCTGATGCAGGGCTTGACCCCAGGACTCCAGGATCATGACCTGAGCCAAAGGCAGCCGCTTAACATCTGAGCCACTCAGGTGCCCCAGAATGTGAAACTTTTAAGAGACAGCATTTTCTTACAAAGGAGAATGCTGTAACATTCTTTGGTTAGTAGGTAAAATGATTATGTTGAGTCTTCCCCAAACAGATATGCCAGGATTCTATTTTTGAAGAAACTATTAGTTGGAACTTCTAATTACAGTAAACAATAAATGGCTTGATCAGGGTCTAAGATAAACCAAGAATACAAAAATTTTATATTGTTTGACATTTCAAATTCAAACTTGTTTGTACTGTAGATAGGGTGACGGTTTTTCCTGAACATTATTATAGCTTTCAAATACCTTTTCACAGATACTTTATCTCATAGAATTTATTAGTGACATATAGTGTTTTTCATGATCTCCCAATCATGAACTTACTTTTGTTCACTAACTCATTTCTTATTGTGTCCATCTTTGCTCATTAATGATCTATACAGTGAAGTGGTATTAGTATTTACTAAAATACATCTGAGTTTTATTTTATGGAATTATGTTACAGTTTGTAACACATATTTTGGTCCCATATGATGGAAAAAAATTGTCTTCTAAAATCTGTTTCATTTGGGGAAAGTAGTTCAAACTTTCTGGGTCTCAGTTTGCTCATCTGTCAAATCAAGATGCATTTCTTATATTTCCTGGTGTTGGTTTGAAGCTGAGTCTTTACAAATGCTTAGAGCAGTGCCTGACACAGGTACATATATGTAATTATTCATCTCCACCTTCTCTTACCAGCCTTAAATCCAACCTTCCGAATTATTCATTGAATTTCCTCTTCCCCGCTCTTGTCCATCATTACTTCTACTACTGTCTGTGACAACACGGGCATAATGGCTTTGATCTCTTTACATGCTGTGCCCTATACATAGTAGGCTCTCAGTCACTATTAAGTAACACCTAAAGTAATGTATACATGTTGTTAAAACCTGACTCTGGAAAGGGAATTCCAAAACTCTTTTCAGTAATCATTAGAACGTCTGTATATCCTCTTAAAGTAATTGTTTAGAAAGATTGATCATTTGGACATGAGCAGAGTGGTGTATTTGTTAATCAGTCCAGCTGTTTGTAAAACTGCTGGGATGTCACAGTATGAATGGCCAGTTCACCAGCTAATCAACATTTAGTGTAAAAATTGAACATTTTGCTCCCTGCTATTTGTGTGGCACTGGGGAAGTCACAGACAACTTCTCTTGAGTTGCATTCTCTTTTCCTCTAAAATTAGTAAGTTGGAGTAGAATTACCTTAATGATCCTTTAACACTTGTGATTTCAGCAATTATTTGAGCAATTATTCAATATTTGAAATATGAGACACTGAGAAAAACACATCATGTAGAAAATTTCAGGCAGGGGGATATTAAACTAATGACCTTGGTTTCTCAGCCTGTTGCTTAGTTCAATGAGACAGGCTTGTAGACAGGGTTTTCTAAAAGACAGTATTTTTAATTTAATTCTGCAAGATTTCCCCTGTCTTAGCTTTCC
This sequence comes from Mellivora capensis, assembly GCA_004024625.1. NCBI lineage: Eukaryota > Metazoa > Chordata > Mammalia > Carnivora > Mustelidae > Mellivora > Mellivora capensis. The sequence goes on from PISX010019138.1 coordinate 7,096, forward strand.
TTTATATCTCTTTCAAACACCAAACCCTTCTCTCCAAAATGTGCAAAAGATTTTAGCTTAAGCTGGTTACCACATTAAAGTTTTGACCTTGAGCCCGGAAAGGGCTCTATAGAAACTGAATCCCTATCATTTAAGATTATATTGGCTCTTAAAAATGACTAGTTCCAATATTTTATTGTTACTTTTCTCCCTGATTATTTGATTGAAGGTTTTTCAAAAGGAAAATATTTTAAATCAAATTTGATTCATCATTTCACTTCAAGTAGCAAGTCTTTTAAATGTAGCCTTTTAAAACTATTGAATACCTAAAATTTCTTCTGATTAATCTATGGCAAGCTTTTTGTGTGATAAAAATGGGCTGCAAAAATGATTTCTGGGACCTGGGAAAAAGATTTTCCTGGGGAAACCATCAGTGTTTATATCAGTGTTGAATAATTTATGAGTCAGTCATATTAATGCTAAGTTTTAACTGAGAACAACCCAACAGTTTTGGCCCACATGCACTGTTTGCTTAAAATTATTATTTTATGAAAGACAGTCACGTTATGATTTCAGTAGAGAAATAGGAAAGTCATTCCAGTTCTATCATGGTGCATAGAAAGTTGTTCTGAATGCAACATTATATCATTTACTTTATGTTAGTGCTGTCCTTCATCGGAGAACTTTCTGCTCCTAAGGACTGGTGGATATTTCACAGTGCATCTGTGGGACATCAGAGTTACTATTTATTAAGGCCTTGATTAAACATCTGATGGCTATCATTGGGAAATTAGTCCATAAACTCCTATTTTGATGTAAAAAGTGAACATATCGGGTTTCGAAGACTATAATTAACTAAAGCCAAGTGCGAATGTATGGCAGCCCAGCTGCATCATAGACTGGCCTTCATGGCATGCTCCAAAACATGAGCTACATCACAACAATAGTTGTCTCAAGGTCAAACATACTGCCCCAGTTTCTCCTAGCTATACTTTTTGTTCCTATAAGACCACACGCCTACATTTTTTGGTTTAGGAAATATTGCCAAACTAGATACATAATGATCAAATGGTAACCTGTAGAGTAAATCTTTAAGGGTGGCGGCGGGTATTTAGCCCTGAGTCCCTGGTCTTCCTCTTTCTACCTAGACTATCTTGAGAAGATTCTCTAGTCTGCTTAAGCCTTCGTGTTCTCATCTGTAAAATGCGAGGGCCTGCCTACTCTTCAATAGTGCTTACTACTTGGGATTATTTGTTGGATCAAATGCGACATGGTATGTGCACAACGACTGGCAAATAAAAAGTATCCAGCTAATTCTAGCTATTATCATTAGCAGGAGTAGTAGTATGGTTATCATCATGAAATTGAATTTAAAAATATTAGAAAATATGTAATTTTGCTAATGGCAGCACTATGGCTATCATTTAATCAAGGAATAAATTTCTGCAATTAAGGCTAATCATGTTCTCATAAAAGGTGACTCGATTTCTGAGGAATATATTAACATTTACATTTTAAACCAATATTTATGTCTACATGTCAGTAATGCAAAAAAAACAAAACAAAACTATTTACTCTGTGAACTCTGGCTATCACTCTTATCAATCATTCATCGATTCAGATAATTTATAAACCAAAGGGTCTTGGCATGATGTTTTGGACTACCTACCTCCTTCTGTCCTATTGCGCCCTATAGGAAATAATGATTTTCTAGATATTTACATTTGTTTCTTATCAGACTAGGTTGAGTCTACATAGACAAAAGGAGTAGATATTTTGAGGGAACAGACAATTATATTAAAAAAATAGGAATTTAAGATCGAAATTATCCTGCAAATAAAGGACAAATTCATCAGCTCATCACTTGAAAAGCTCAGGGAACAGCTGACTCAATCTGTTTCACCATAGGACACAGACCATTATTTTCAATGAAAGAATCATTCAAGTGAAGATATTATAAGAAACAGAGTGGCTAATTAGCTGTTCACATATATCCTACAGATCCCATTTAGTTCTTCCCCGAATCCCAAGTTATGCACAGATAGATAAAATTAATTTAATTCTGAGCTGAAAATAAGGTGTTAATGTACCCCTCTATCTCTGAGGGTGAATAGTTAGGGGGAGGGTGTGTCTGTGTGTAGGCGGGAAGGGTTTTCAGGGCTGTTCATGTCACCAAGTATGCTATAATTTAAGGGTGTGATGGTTGTCCTTCTCCGACTGTCTTATCCCAATACCTATGATTGCAACGCCTCTCCTTTTGTGATTCATCAGGGCCATTTTTATTCTTTCCCTCACATAGTTTTCTAGTTACTTTTATTGTTTAAGCCTGGAATAAAATCTTACCTTATGAGAATCAGATCATAATTTTTTGGAGGTGTACCCTTTTGTTGAGTTCTAAACTATATGAAAACATAATTAAATTGCCACGAAAATCAAAATGTGACGATTTTCTAAAGGACTCTGAATATTTTGCAGAATGACAAAAACAAAATTAATAACAAAGGCATCAGGGGGAAGCATTAGTAAAAATTTAAGAGGCCTATATTGTTAATTTTCTCAGCCAGTTTGCAGGAAGTTAGCCAATTAGGGCAATTGTGAATATTCAGATCTTCTCTTTCTTCAGTTGTTTGGTACTTGAAAACCACAGTACAAGAATGATTCTTTTTTTAATTGCTCATTATTTCTTAGGCGCCTCTACAGCTGCCACATAAACTAGGATTAGGCTGGGTGTTGATGTGCAATTTAATGCAAAGGATTTTTACTGAGCACTTATTAAGTGTTAATATTTGTTACATGAAATTCAGGAACAACAGAAAACAAATCCTGAACCTCTCAGGGAGCTTAAGCTACAGTTGGAAAGATACAAATCAATTGAAAATATGGATGTGCTTTAGTAAGAAAGCTGTAACTATGTTATTATACTAAGTAGGTTATCAGTCATAAAAACAAGAAAAAATGTAGGTGTTGAAGGGGTTAGAGAGCTCTCTTTGGAAAAGATGGACTTTGTACCAGAAGAGGGAAATAAAGAGGTATATTTCAAGTGCGACCAACAGCATGATGAAAGTCGTGGAATCTGAGACATTATGTATACAAACTTTGTTTTTTAAAGATTTTATTTATTTATTTGACAGAGAGGGAGAGATCACAATTAGGCAGAGAGGCAGGCAGAGAGAGAGTGGGAAGCAGCTGAGCAGAGAGCCCGATGCGGGGCTCGATCCCAGGACCCTGAGACAATAACCTGAGTTGAAGGCAGAGGCTTAACCCGCTGGGCCACCCAGGCGCCCCCAAACTGGTTTTTAGTATATAGTTTAGTATATGGTTTCAAAGATATGTGTATACAATTTTTTTAAAAAGTGACACAAAATATTCTAGAAAGTTTTTCTCATTGGTAAGAGCAAGCGATATGTTATCGCGAACGGGAACAATGAAACACCAGCAGCCTGCTGGCAAGATTCAGAAATAACAGTCTAGGTTACAATCTGCAAGTGGTGGGACCTTTTATAGACGAACACCCGTGTTGTTTTAACAATATGCACAGCAACACCTGTGAAATGTTAGTGAATGGCACTGCAAGTTCTCCAACTGGGATGAAGGTAATAGAGAGATCCCTACCCAAGATAACTCTGCTTCATGCAATGTTAATATGTCACAAATTCCTTAGAGTGATTTATATTACATGTCTATTACACAGGTAAATCCGTTGTATTAATATTGTAAGTCTAGGTCGTTTGCCAGCACATATTTTTTCAGGTAATGCTGTTTCTCTGTGCATGTGTGCAATCAATCTTCTCTCTTCCAAATCTGTGCTTTAGGAGAGAGCCCTCAAACTCCATCCCAATAAAATGAAATGTCATCGTGAATAAAGCACTATAGCTACATTTCTGATGAGATCCTAAAAGAACCTGCCAGAAACAGACTTTGAAATAATGATAAGAAGAAGAAGAAGAAAAGGAAGAAGAAGAAAAGGAAGAAGAAGAAGAAGAAGAAGAAGAAGAAGAAGAAGAAGAAGAAGAAGAAGAAGAAGAAGAAGAAGAAGAAGAAGAAGCAGCAGCAAATTCCCACCTGGTGATCTGTCTGTTCTAAGGGGAGAGCCTTAAATGTTGAAAGCATCCACACGATGGACCTTTGTGCTCTCTTAGAGCAGACTTCTGTGCTCCTTGAGGAGAGGATCTTCATTGGGTTCTGTTCTCTTCTTTTTAATAGTACATACGGAATAGCTGGGTCACCTCAATCTGGCTGAAATCAGAGACTCTGTGTGTGTGTTTTTACACTCTGGGGCAGTCAGGCAAGCACTTGATTTATACATTATTCACTGTGAAGACGGTTCCTTCTCAATGGCTCACCAGAAGAATATATTCATTTTAGTGTTCTTTATATCTTTTACTTTTAAGGCATTGAAGGACAGGAAGACAAAAAATAGTGTTGGGTGGCTTTTTTTGGGGGGGGGTCACTATTTTTCACTTACTATCAATCTCTTTGCAGGCAGATACAAGAGGATGGTAGGAAAGAGTTTATAGATGTAATCAGCACTCTACTGTATCTCATGTGTGTGGAATCAAGTTTGCCCTTAATTCACAGATTGCTGAAGACCCAGTGATTTCTAAGACTGTTCTCAATTTTAAACTCCCTCATGTTGAAACATCAAAAATTAGGATCCTTTAATACAAACAATATAGCATATTTAATGCATTCTAAGCTATTTCCTTTGAAACGTTTTGGTCCACAAGGAAAAAACATTTCTGAATTTTGTTTATGGGTAATACTAACTTAACAACAATGTACTGTACTAAAGCCAGCAAATTTTCTGGTGGATCTGCTCATATTCCGGGATATTGAGCAACTCAGTTGGAAACTTAATCTGACTTAAATGTTCCCTGAAATAACTGTCATTATCTTCACATTTGATTTACACCGTATACCTATTTAAACATGCCTTTAAATTACATTCGCTGGAATCGCATAAAGCCTCTTTACACCCAGATTCTAATCTCTACAGTTATGACACTAAATCCTGGGCAAACAGCTGGATTTTGTAGGGAGCTGTAGGTCTTGAATTTGAAAGACGTTGGCCTGACAGATCTGGAGAAGACTTTGCAAGTCATTGTTCTTTTTTACTGAGAAAGTACAAAACAGGAAAAAAATCGCATGTCCGTGTTTTCTCCCCAATTTGAAAATGATGGTCAATATGATGAATTATCCGTCGTTACCCTCCCTCAACCCCAAATCCTCCCCTAGTTTACAGTTTGTAAAAATGCATAGAGGAGTAGGGGACGGCATCGCCGGCCACTAGGGGTCAGCAGACACCGGGAATGCGTGGTATCCTTGCCCCCGTGAGGGAATCAGAAGACAAAGGACCTACAGACCTCGGGGGTGAGCTTACAGCATTGTCGTTCCCTGGTGCACACTTCAATTTTATTTCAGGTTGTAGTGAAAGCATCTCCATGCATCTTCGTGTGGGATCTATCAGGCCTTTATAGATTCTCAATATTCCATCCTTAGATTCACTGCCTTTGAGTATGTAAATGAATCCATGGAGGAGGGTTAGAAGAAATTGAGAAAGTCAGGCAACTGCAAAAAAAGGAAGGTGGAACCTGCTATGTAGGAAGCAGAGCTGGCTAAGTTGCATTCTGCGGCTAACTCCAAAGATCTAGGAGATCTTTCTGTAATCCAGTGGTTCTCACTGTGTTATCCCAGGACCAGGAACATCAGGATCTCCTGGGAACATGAGAAACATAAATGCTTGGCATCTCCCCAAAACTACCAAACCAGACACTTGGGGGCTAAAGGCCAGCAATCTGTGATTAATAAGCCCTCCAGGTGATTCTGATGCCTGTTGAAGGTTCGAGAACCATGGCTCTAACTTATAAATTTGTAAGATGATATGAAACTGGCCCAGAGTAGCAGGAAGGACATACTGTATTTGCTTTAAAAGATCTAATTGAGTTGATTCTTTCAAGGACTAAGTAAGTGACTGCCTCTTGGGTCCGAAGTTACTCTTTACTATTTGATACATGCTTGTGGCCAAGACAGATCTTTGAATTCTAGGCTAACCCTTTTGGGAGTAATAACAAAACACTAGTAATCCCCCCTTGAAGCACATTAAACGTAAAGGCCCATGAGGATGTGAGCTGCTTATCAAGGTCAGTAAGTCACAGGATGAGATGATCCCAGAAGACCTCCAGCTTTTGCCCAAGCAACCTGTTTCATAAACATTTTCTTGAGGGAAGAGCAGGAAAATTAACAATGCCCAGGATGGGAGCCTCAACTCACACATGTCTCCAAACCATGTGATGTGAGTGTAAAAAGCTGCCAGACTCTCCTTTTCTCCTGTACTTGATTCCAGCCCATCTCTTTAAAAATCTCCCTTCGGCCAATAAATAGTGAAATTCATTTTCCTTTGCCAGGTGATCTGATCTCTGGGCTCACAGGTTGGCCAAAACTCATCCCAAGATGCAGGGCGTTCCTTTATTTAGAAACAGATCGAGATAATTTATCTCCCCCAGCGGTCAGCAGCTGTAGCAGCAGAAACTGCATACTGAACAGCCAGTCTGGGGGACGTTGTGTATAGGGGCGTGGGCCATACCCTCTAGGGACCTACTACCTAATCGTAAAAACAAAGTAGTAATTAAAAAATAAAATAACACAGACAACAGTGTAAGGTGTTCAAAGGAATGGTAAATGCCAGGAATGAATGGGTAGTATGAACTTGGAAAAGAGTGGATTTTAGCAATGTTCTCCCACTCAGTCATGCCTTCACAACCAGTACATAAACTGCCCATTCTCTTCATCCAATAGAAAGTAACTTCTGTGAATTCTGTTGGTCCATTATCACTGGAATTTTAATACACTCAGATCTCACTCTAATTTACATATATGCTATTAAAAGAAAACATCCCATTGTAGGATTTGCATATCCTTATAGGGAACTTTAATTTCCCTGGAGGGTAGACAGTTACTGCAGTCTAGAGTCTTAGAGTCTGTTCCCATTTGGTTTCTTGTATCCTGTGTCTTGATCCCTGAAGAAGGCAGAAGAGTGATGCATTATAACCGGTCCTAGCATTCTGTCTCTGGTTACCCAGTATCTTCCAGGAAGTGCTACAATTCGAGAGTCTACTTGAGGGCAAGGCATTTCTCTCGTTCAAATTCATTTCTTTCATACCCGAGCTCAGTGAGTGCCTGGCTTATAAGAAACATTCCATGAGTATTAGACAGCCGAATGACTGGATGCACAGATTATACACAATGGCCAGCACACACTGCTATCCTTTTTAGAGCAGACACAGTGTGATAGGAGGAAAGGTAAGAATACCTCTAAAAATCTAGATTTCTGATGGCTTAGCTAATGAGGAATCATGTGGCTTTTACACTTCTTTTTTAAAGTGTGAGAGAAAGCTGACTTCCAATAAAAACAAATGTGATAGCATGTCCTTCTGTACACTGAGAAAATGTGATGCGTTCTATCCAGTGAAAAACCCTGACTCACAGGTACAATGTTATCACCAGATAGAAATGCAATTTCAAATTTTCTCCACATACATTGCATGATTCAACTTTGTATCGCCAACACCTAGCACGGTGCGTGGCACAAGCAGGTGCATAATTACTACTTAACAATGAATGAGTAAACACATATGAACAGATAAAGGAAACTCAGGAGCTATGTGTCCATGTGTGAAGCGTTTTCACTACTAGGGGCTCTCAGGGACCTGCTTTTAATAGATAAGAATGATTTGTAATTGCACAGTAATTTATTTTTGCAAAAATTTTTATAGGCTTATGGACACTGGGAATCATTTTTTCTTAAGTTGTTCAAATATTTCCAAGTAACAATTCTGTTCCCTTTCCTTAGTAGCATCTATCTTTTGCAAATACTATGAAGAAGAACTTCATTAGATTCCTGCAAGTATATTAAAGATTCTGAATGAATAGAAAAGAAACTTAGAAGCTTTCATTGTATTTAAATGCTCGTTGGCATTTTTCAATCTTTTGTTCTCTACCATAAATAATTGTGAATTCTCTTTAGTCTTTGCTCCTCTTTCCTTGTGGGCTTCCAACAATAACATGGTGCTCTCCTCAGGGCTGGCCCCAGGCTGAGCACAACACCCCCAATTTAATCTTTTCAAATGGGGTACTTCCATTTGAGAACTGCAATGCAAAGGTTGCTTTTCCAGCTCCATTCATGGGTTTCTTAGACCGGGAAAGTCCGTTTGAAGGTGGCGTAGTACTTTGCCTCTTTCCTCAAAATTTGTTCTCCTTCAGACTGATAGCAAGATTCCACAAACATCAAGGCAAATTGTTCTTAGTCTAGAGGCAGGGAGTTAAGGCATGTTTTATCCCAAAAGGGCTCCCAGGAGACCTTGAAGAGCACGTGTGAATACCAACAGCATGAGCTTCCTGTGGCTGACTAGAAACTGCTTGGCTGCAAAGCCATTTCCTGTTTCTTCACAGAAAATGGTCTCAAGTACAGTCAAGTACCATCTGGAAATCATGCAGGTATGTCAGCGCACAAGGAGATTTGACCCACCGAATGCTATTGATTCTGTGTCCCTAGTTCGGCCACGTGTTGTGGATCTCCCTGTTTTAACTAAAATATGAGATAGACCGATGGGGCAATTCTAACCATTTTATTCTGATCACTGGGCTAAGAGATAAGAATCTCTGGTCATCATGTCATTGAATCTTGTATTACCTCATTTTTCCCCCCATTGGTAATGTGGGAATAATAATCCTATTCCCTGTAGGTCTCACTAAATCACCTTGGTAATATACTTCGCTTTTAAGAGATACTTAAATTTAAAAAACGAGAGAAAATTAACTCCAATGTTAATACCTGCCCACCAAAAGGCAATAAGACAAGCAGAACCGGGGGCTGCCACTTATGGGGGGGTGTCATGTGAACCTGAATTCCCACCGCAGAGGCAGCTTCTAACTCCAGCTATGTGTGAGATTGGCTCTGCACTTGGGGGAGATCACTAAATAATCCATGCTTGGATCTATTCTTCCCGACTATCCGTTATTGTCTTGATGCCCTTTATTATCATCGCTTTTGATGTGGCTAGCTTCATTTTGTTTGACCAATACTATAAGAAACCCACCCCCCCAACCCCAACAGTACAACAAATGACGTAACACTATAGGAGAGCTGAGGTTAAGAAAAGAATGCTCTCCGAAAGAAAATATTTCCCCCAAAAGCAATTCTGAGCAGATGATATTTTTACTACTTCATGGAGTACTTGTTCAGGCAACTCCCATTAATGATAATGGGAGCTAATCGGTGAGAGAATAAACACCTTATAACACATTACATTTAAAACTCAGCATGAACCGAAAAACAGCTATTTTACTCAGTTAGCAGGATGGATGCTTTTAGAGTAAAGGGAAAACCTGCTGTTGAGTTCACAATTCCTCTAGGTATAAAGGAAAGAAATTATTTTAAATGTTATTTGTATCTGTAACCCACTACAGAGCTCTAGCTATAATTTGCAGCAACATGTCAGTTAAGTAATAACAGATATACTATAACACTGTTAATCAACACGCAAATACCGAGCGTGGGGAGACTAAAGCCTCGGCAGGAGCGTGCCATTATACTCAGAGAAAATGACTCTTTTCTCCACCTCTCTGCTTTCTCCTACTTCCTCTTCCCATTTAACTTTTCTCTACATTTCACTGTGTCCTCCACAGAAAACAGCTAATTTCTGCCAATCATGACTGATCTATAGAAGAGAAAGGAATGTTTTATTAAATCAGATACCAGGAGAGAAGTCCCCTTTAAGACGGCATGCTTTCTGATTTCCAGCATTGCCCAATCACGATTCAGTTGGGAGAGGCTTTTGCTTCTGAATGTCCAAGTCTAAAGCCAATGGGCTGCTTCTGCCTTTACTTCAAACGGACCAGCCCTTGTTTCTCTGCCTTTTGACCTCAAAATGGATGTCCTGTCAGTTATTCCTGAGATATCAACCTTGTTAAAATTCAATTCCTACAACTGAGTACTTCTTTGGAATCCAAAATCTAGTAAAAAGATGACATAAAAAATGCCACCATCCAACTGAAACGGTCATGGGAGCCAAGTGTTGCCATATGGTCTATGAGCTCAATGCCCTCTTTGGTCAGTCCTCCAAGGTGTGTCCCTTGCTTACCCTCTGGTCCAGTGCTCAGCACCTCCCTTGCCAGCTTTTCTGGTGCCGCCTTTTTAGTCTTCCTCAGCAACACAAAGCCACGAATTTACACTGATACAATCCCTTTCTTCTCCCACTCACAGCAATGTAACTGTACCAGAGCACCTGCATCAGGCTCTGTGTCTTTCCTAAGGCAAAGCTCCAAGAGCCCCATTCTTTTTAATTCGTTCTTTTGACAAACATTCAATGAGCATAAAATGCTAAGGTGCTGTTGTGAAACCTTCCTTTCACACTAAGAACTTTGTGGAGGCAACACCTCCCTTGTTTGATTGGGGGTAGGGGGGAATCAGTCTCTTTGAAGAACATGAACTGACCAAGAGGAGAAAGGCAGGCTGGCTAGAAGGGAAGCAAGTTTGGAGGACTCAGGGCTTTCACGTTCTCCTAATTCAACCCATATAGACACTGAGGACACCATTTTAAACTGAGGAAGAAGCCTGTGTACAGCCCGAGTAGAAGAGAGCAAAGAAGAAGATGGCTGCGACAATACTTTTAATTAGTTCATCTAGTCATAAGTAAGATTATCTACCTCCTCCCTCCATTCCTTCTCCTCTACCCAACACTGTGATTTGGGTCAATTTCATTCTGACACAACATAAGGCAGACTTTGAAGAAGTCACAGTGAGGCCGACTTCAACAAAAGTGAGAGCTTGGGCTGTTCTGAATGAGTCTCCAGACTCCTCCTATGGTTTCTGAAGTGGGTCTTATTATCCAGGTAGATGCGTGCTCTGTTGGAAATCCTACCAGTCACTTCTTTCAGGCAATTCTCTGGAGCATCCAGTTGCTAGCTGGAGAAACAGTTTTTCTTTATAGAACTGAGGAGACTACAAAATGCTTTAAGGTCATATAGCCAGAACAACTGCTTTGATATACAAATGTGGAAACTGAGTCCCCGGGAGTTTCGATCTCTTAGTCACTGACACACAACTTGTTTGTGACGGAGTCTGAGGCCAAAGCTCTGTCTGAAATACTGTTGTTTCTCTCCATCCTGGAAAAATGGCTGTATCTAAAATTCTCTAGGACACATGAAGGAGAACAAAGCTGACTGCCTCACATTCTTAATATATTACTCAAGTCTCAAGTCAGTATTAATGTAGCATCAATCATGTGGTGACATTCTATACCACTGATGATACAAAGAGCATTCAGGAAGCACCTGTTAGTCTTTTTTGCACTTAAAATTAAACATAGAAGAACAGCATAATTCTTAGTTGCCTAGAGTTATTTTAAGTAAAGTACTTTTTTAAGATGAGTGAATAATTTATCCACATCCTCAGGCTGACTGTGAAATACTTATCACCCCTGGATGTACTGGACCCTTTAATAGCAACAGAGAGAAAAAGCAGAGGCAACTGAGAGTTCTAATAGCTTCTACAAGACTGCAACAAGCTTATCCCCGACTCTCTGCTTGCCATTTTGCCAGAGTAATAGGGGAAGAAAAAATTCTTTTGCAGTAAGAACTGAAAAGAAAATGGAGGCTCAGGGACAACATGACCCCCAAAAAATCCACTTTCCTAGAAAGGGAAGTCAGAAGCAGAATTTCTTCAGATAAGATCAGAGTAGAATGGAGAATGATTTCAGTCACTGAGCTCTTATTGAGGTTCATGATGCAAACCCAATGGATTTTGGCCAAGTTACTCCAAAGCTGGCTAAATTTGACTCATTCACAATTTGCCTCTCTATCTTTGACATTTTAAGACTCATTTTAATTTAGCAGACTAAAGACTTAAATATAAGTAACCACTAAGCACTCGGATGAATTTCTCATAACTCCTTGTATAGTATGTACTTTATTTTCAATTTATTGTTTTGATACTAGTGTCAGTGCTTATAGATTATAATTGCTGAAGAACATTGATTATAAGATGACTGTTATCATTTCTGATTTCGATAACAAAATCTAGATTTCATGGGAAGAATGAGGATATAAATGGAAATTATAAATATCGTTTTATATATAATATATATATATATATTGACTGAGAATCCATAATTGAAAGTGCAAACAATTTTTAAAACATGATATTTATGCTTCAGAGTCATATATCATAGATATAATGAAATTCATATTATACCAGATACTAGTGTATAGAATGGGTAACTTTACATAAATGGTAAATAAACTTAAAATCTGAATTGTATTCCTAGTCACATAGACAACTACTTTTTGAGCACTCAGTGAATTACTTATTATCCAAGAGTTTATCAACCCAACTTTCCAGCTCACAATTTGGATGAATTTATGAGTTTTCCAGTAATAAGAAAAATTTAAAAGAAAAGGCCATCAACTTGTCAGAAGTTCTGGTGGATTCTACTTTTGTATCTCTGACTTAATAGTCATCGATGTGGAGAAAATCACCTAAATATTTTGAGTTTTGGAATTCAGATTTCAAAACCAGAAATAGGTAGACTTTCTTTCTCTTAAACCAGAGGGTTAAATTAGATATTTTTATTATTTTAAATTATAACTATATTATAATATATTAAATTATATACTTATATAAGAGAATCATGTAATATAATAGATATGAATAACTTTGAAAATTTGCATATAACATGATTTATCTTACATGGCTTATATAGATCCCTCCTCCAAAATTCAGAGGAGAGTCTTTTTGTTGATCTCATTATGCTACCTATCTTCTCCTTTTCAACCCACATACATTGTTGGATTGACAGTGCTAGAACAGTGTTCAACCAGCAAGTTCTGGCACCAACTAAAAAATTTGATTTTCAAAATAGAGATCATTACTTTCCTGAATTGATGGGGACCATTGGGAAGAAGAGGCAGAGGTCAGATGATGACCATTTGATATTTATCTTGTTAGAATATTGGAGGAAAATCAAACATTTACATTTGCTGCAAACAAGCTCTTATATATTTTTAGCTTTGCATGTTTTTGTTTAAATTTCTTGAGCAATCTCTCCTTGTAGACTGTGATTTTTTTCCCCTTTGTTTATTTCTTGGTATGTGGTCAACTCAGAGTCCAGAAACTAACCCTGGATTTTGAACTCCACAATCTTTGAGCTCTAACAGCTTGACTGTCTAAAGAAAGATTTATTTCAAATTTGATTTTTTCTTTTTTTAGCTGAATGAGAGGTTAGAACACGTTCTTCATTTATTTTCAGGATGATATTTTTTTTTCTGTAACTCTGAGTATTTTTTTAAACCACTTTAACACCAATCATTTCTATCTTGTTTTCAAAGTCATGCTTGCTAAACCCTACATTTCATTTCATAATGGATCAGTCCTATGCTGCTGTTGATCTATTATTTGCAAACTACAGGTACAAAGAGCCTCTACATAGATTATATTTGAAATTTCAATCAGATCAAGAAGAAAAACTAAAAACAGAAAAATATATTTCTGTCTAAAAGGCTAATTTATCATATGAATTGTTCTGATTCTTTCCTTTAACAACTTCTACTACTGACTTGTTAAATAGTTTCTATTCATGAGTAAAGCTTTATGGCATCAGGAAAGGATGTTTTACTCATGTAATATACATAGTTAAAATCTTTCTACAGGTATTTACTCCACATTTTGTTATTTATGTAACCATTGTAAGACAAAGTTGAGTACTCAAATGTGCCAATAATCTTATATTAGTTGAGGCTGACCAGCTTCTTCTATGAGATCTGGCTTAACTGCAATGAAGGCAGATTAGGAAAATGGACATCTGCCTTGTTATTTGATTGTACTCATTCTCAGTGCCTAACTAGTGCAGAGGGAGGCACACAGAAATGCAGAGACTGATGGGTAGGAAGTAGAAGTAAGTTCTGCATATAATACCAGCATGAATTGAGTTACTTTTGCAAGACATTTTAGCTTTCAAAGATGTGTCTAGGATTAGAATGTAAGTATTTAGCTTATACCTATGGCAATATTTGGTGAGAGATACATGGGAGGAAAAGGGAGTAAGTTTATACAAATATGAAAAGATCTATAGAACACGTTGCAAAGCCATGAAAGGACTGCTAGTATTGAATGTTAGGAGGCTTTCTCTAAGTAGGAGTTATCTCAGTTTTTTTTTTTACATTCATTCTTATTTCCAAGGTAACTGATGGAACTCTCAGCAGACTTGGACCCAGCTGCTCTTACCATCTCTTACCTCTTGACTTCCCAAGAAGACCAGGTGATTTTGAACTCCTAGGTTACTTTGTTTAATGGATTAGCTTTTTCAGTCACTGAGAATTAAGAAAGGAGCAAAGGTCGTCGAGACTGGCTTTTTGGTGAGCACATGTGTAATTCTTTTCAAGGACAGAAATGCTGAAGAGCAAAATCTGTCCTGAGAATCTAATCCTGCTGTTGTTGAATTGATGTTTGCAGGTAAAGCCATGATCCATAAAAAACAATTTTTTTTTTAAAAGTCTCAACTTATTGCAAAGCTAATGTCAAGAGACCACTGCTATCATCAGGTTGATTTTAATCCTTCATGAAATTGTTTCATGAAGAATCTTGTGAATGATAACAAATTTTTAAATGTTTCCTTAGGTAAATTTCACTTTGGGATAAAACAAACAAGATATTTTAATGATGATCCTACCTTTTATAATCCCATCATAAAGAAAAATATTAAAGCACACATCTAAATTAAATTACATCTCCACTCCCAAGTGTATAAGTGTATAAGGTGGTACCTCTATTATACAATGGAATCCAAGTATGAACCATTCCTTAGAATTCCTGCTAATCCTCCCAGCTGTAGTTTTCCTGCTTTCTTGTTTCCTACTGCTCATAACCTAGTATAATTTGCCTTAACATAACATTATCCCTTTTACAAAATTGGTTTTCCACAGTATAGTCCTGCCTCAATTAGAACTTATCTTTTCTGGGGGCACCTGGCTGGCTCACTCTGTAGAGCATGGAACTCTTGATTTTGGGGTTGTGAGTTTGAGCCCCACATGGGGTATAGAGATTACTTAAAAATAAAATCTTAAAAAAAAAAAACCTATCTTTTTGGGGAGTAGCCAGTTCAGAGAGGAATAAACATTCCCATATGAATTCTAATCTTCTTACTTGTCAAACTTATAATTCAAATTGGTCATGGAGTAGACAGTAATATCTGCTTTCTCAAGAGTCATGTGATCATCACCTCCTTGTCCATCCTCGGTCAGTTTCTCAGATTAACTGGTTAGTGTGGTAGTCTATTTCAACTATACATTATAACCAGGAAGGTCCTATAAGGTGACACTGTTTTTTTAGAGATTATAATTGCCTATAATGCAGGCATCCATCAGAAATGGATGAGTTGGCTGTGTTCGATAATATCTATCATTCAGAGGGCAGATTGGCTGAGAAAAAAACTTCTAAGCTTCTTTGCAAATTAGATGTTTAGATGAGCAATGCAACAATGGCTTAAAAAGAAAGATAAAATAAAAGTGACAGATTTTTGAGAATCAATAGGAATTTCAAATAAAGATACATCCTGTATGTAAGACAACTGTCTTTGGCTTTTAAAGGTTACAGATTTAGATATAATTTCTACCACAATAAGACAGCGTTACATAGTGGGGGGTGGGGAAAACCCATAATTTAAAAAAAAATCTAAGTACCTTATTTGAATTCTTATTAAAATACTACTTAGCATTACTACTAAAATACCTAGTAGTATTTTATAAATACTTAGTATTTTAATTATTTAAGCAGCTAAACAAGCTACCTCACTTATCAGAAACTCCTTTTTAAAAAAGATTTTATTTATTTATTTGAGAGAGAGAGAGAGAGAGCGAGTACACAAGTAGGGGGAGGGCTAGGGAGAGAGGGAGAAGCAGACTCTTCACTGAGCAGGGAGTCTGGACCCAGCCAGGGCTCATTCCCAGGACCCTGGGATCATGACCTGAGGCAAAGGCAGACACTTAACCAACTGAGCCACCCAGGCGCCCTAGAACCTCACTTGTAACTTCATTTTTCTTATCTGTGATATGACAATGCGACAAATAATTTTAGAAAATAGGATTTTTTGTTCTCTCCTTCCCATATCTTCTAAACCAGAAATGTGCTAGCCCTTTGTTGAATTGGAAAAAGATATGTAAGGAGAGAACAACTGGAGAAGACAAGGAACAGCTTGCCCTCCTTGAGAAAACTGAGGTACTTTTGGAGGGTATGAAAGTTGGACTGAGGAGGAGACTGTCGAAGCAGCCAGAGGGGGAGTGGACAGAACAGAGCAAAGCCAGAGGGACTGGTGCTGGAAAAATAAAGAAAGAGCTGGAATTTGGAGATAACATTGCTTAGATTTATTTTAAGAATTTCTGTGACACACGCATTGGAAACCATCTATATTCTGCACAAAAACTATGAGTATCTACACTATTTTTTAATACTTACAGAGACCAGGATGAGTGGTGTATGTGTGTGTGTGTGGGAGGGGGGGTGTGGGTACACACAAGGTTGTGTATGTTATCCTTTTCTGGATGCAAAGTAGTCAAAATTGACTTTCTGAAGAGCAAGTAAGATCAAATGGCACAGTTAACAGGGATAACCCTTGGCTTGCAGGACTGTTCTATCAGCTAGAATTATTTATTGCATTGCCTGACACATAGCAAGTGAGCAATAAATAGTAACTATTTGCTGCATCCTAATGCAAAGAGCTGCTACAACAGACATCATTTCAATATTAGCCATGCTTTCCAAGCCACGGTGCTCACAAGCCACAGTGCTCAGGCTTCCAAATTGTATCAGATGCTATCCTTAGGTTATAGGAAAGGTAAAGATATCGCTACAATTATTTAGGAATAAATTCCACTGGCTTGTGGAGGGGTCAGTCACTTATAGGACACATTTCATTTAAAAAAAAATAAAAGGAAATATGCTGAAGTGAACTGAATAGAACATGGAGGAGTGGTTTGGACATTTAATTTTTTTTTAATTGATTCTTTTATTTTTTTAAACTAGTATTTAAATTTTAAAATATTATTTATTTACTTGACAAAGAGAGAGAGAGCACAAGCAAGGGGAGGAGCAGGCAGAGGGAGAGGGAGAAGGAGGTTCCCTGCCGAACAGAGAGCCTGATGTGGGGCTTGATTGCAGGACCCTGGTGATCATGACCTGAGCCCAAGGCATATGCTTAACCGTCTGAGCCACCCAGGCACCTGGTTTGGCCATTTCAATGAGAACAATGTTAGCATTAGTTCCGATTCACTAAATGCTGCTGCTGTGCTGGAAGCTGGACAATTATCAGGATAATATTATTATTTTCCTCACAGTTATGCAGAATCAATACATTATAAATCCTGTGTTATTTGGGAAGGAATAACATGAGTCAATTTCTTTAAAAACTGCTTTATCCTAATAATACAACATGATAATTAGCCAAGTAGACAGTGTCAAGTGCTGTGGCTGTTTCTCCCAAAGCCAGTTATAAAACTGATCATGAGACACTTAAAAGGTGTTCCACTCAAAAATGAAATAAAATTCCCGATGGATAGTAAGTGCTTACTGCAATGAATTTGAATCTAATCCAACATATTGATATCGTTGTTCGACAATTGAGACTGACCCTGTCTTTGATTTGTTTGTTGCCTGTCAAACTGGAGAGCTGAGTCTTGAGGATTTGAAATTTCAGGATCTATTTCTAGCTCCATTAATTCACCAAGTTGTAATAAACAAATAATTGACTCATGTTCTTGATATTAAGGCATTAAAAAGTATTCAATAAAATAGGTCACAGAAGCATCACATTAAACAAATAAAGGATTGTAAAGTGGTATGTGTTTAAGGCAAACATTACAATGATCTATTCCTTCATCATAAAGAAAGATGCTGAAAAAGAAGACCCAGTATGACATTGATTATTAAATACTTTCTAATGAATTGCTCTGGATGCATGTGAATTTATTATCAAATATGTACATGTACATACAATTTTGATGATTAATGATATAATATGGTCCATTTTGATGATTAATGATATAATATGGTCCATTTCTCTTTCTTCCTGACCAGAAGAATGATGACACCACGTTTACACAAACCACGAAGGCCAAGACCCTCCTGCTGCTCTCAGATCATTCTAGTGCTTCCAGGCTTGTGGCCAAAGATAGCTGGAAAGTAAGCAGACTATAACCTGTCTTGGTTGCAGTGAAAGGACTTACATGCTTATATGATGCAAGCCTCATTGGTGAGCACAGAAAATCCTTTTTCAGACTAAGGATGCTGGAATTTGGACTTGTAAGCTCTGTGGTCTTTCTGTATTTTAAGAGGTACTGTCGCAGCTATTTTTAGTGTGGGTAGATGATGCACCTATAGGGGAAACTATTTGCATCTCCTCCATTTTCTGATCTTAGTAAGCTTCACCAGTGGTCATTCTGCTGATCAACCAGATTTGGGAACAATGGATCTCTTTTATAGCAGTGGTACTCCAAGGAACTAGGGTTCACGACTTCCTTCCCATTTCCCATTGAGAAAAGGACAGAAATGGAGAGTATGGGTTTAAAAATCTAATAGCAATTTGATGAATACATTTATGATTTTTGAATCTAATAATACATAGCATTCTATATGTCCTTGGTTATTTTTCATAATTTTTTTCACTACATTTTAAAAAAAGTATTGGGGGAAAACTGAAATAGAGCATAGGCCAGGGTAGACAGAAGGAAAATGAACAAAACTGTTCAAAGTTCTGCCATCCCAAATTATTCTTAATAAAAAAATAATTTTCAATAAATTGAAGAGAGGTTACAGAGAAATAGATCAATTTGAAACTATCAGGTTAGTAAATTAACCACTTTGATCTTACAAAATATTTTTGAGTTATGTGGACAGAGACTAACTCATTCAGCCATTCATCAGTGAAAGCTATTATCATTTCTTTTCTAGTGAAACAGAATCAGTCCCATTCAGGAAAATCGGTCAAGAATGTTAACATATTATTTTGATGAATTTGATCATATTTTTATTGACTTTACTACAGTAGTTGAGAGTTGCCTATGTGGGTAATAGTCATCCTCTGAGAAGGCAGCTTTATTGGGTACAACTTCTTTTGTAGTTGACTTGCTTATAAAGTGTGTGAAATTTGAGCATTACTCTGTATATGAATGTCTGAGACTAATTAAGAAAAATTGTAATGTCACTCTTAAATTTTGACATGTTTTAAAAACACTGTCAAGACTAGTGTTACCAACAAGGTATGACAATGCTATATGGGTCTTCTCAAAGCAGCTGGAGAATATTTAAGTAACTATATTAGGAAATGAAACTAAGCCTATATGAAAATGCATCTTAAATTTATAGATGTATCAAGGTCTGTATACTCATATTACAATTTCTACAAAAATTTATACAAATAGCCTTAAAGTGACTGACCATTTTGTCTTATAAGGTAAGCTTAAACAGCATTTTCCTTGTTGTAGAATACCTACTACCTACTGCTAAAACATTTTACAGGTACCTCTTATTTCATTTGCTGTCCTAGCTACTTCCTTTTCTAATTCTCATCTTACAGGGTTCACCATGGTAAAGGCTTGCCCTTCTTTAGAAGAAAATTTTCTTCAAGAAAGAAGCAAGGCCCCACCCTTCCTTATTTTCATCTGTGTAGTGCTATACAACATTGAAGTTGTGACATGAAGAATTCAGAGTTAAAGGGATTTCTAGCTGCTCTAGGAGTTACCTCAGGTTAGGACTTAACTGCCAAAGCTTGTTTCTGTGTCTTCATCAGCGGGCTCCGTTCTGGGTGATGCTTGCTTGAGTCATAGCCCCAGGAATTACATGGGGGCTGCCAGTTAGCAACTCTAAAAGCTCACATTCCAATCTTCCTTACATGGTTCTGCTGCCCTGTGCTCTCTGTTGTTTAGCAAGCGCAGAGTGAGCATCTGCTTTTCTATCAAATTCTTCACAGACATGGATATCCCTGTAAGGGATCCTAAGTCCCAAAGCTCTCCTCAGAGCTTTCTTTTCAATGATTTTGGTTATGAGTTTGAAGGTTTTGGCAACCAAATCCAGAGAGTTGCCATAAATATCCCTAAACTCCTAAGGCAAATATGCAAATTAATGGAAACAGACATGGATGCTAGGGTTTAAGTGCTTCTGAGGAAGAATACAGATAAAGATATATGCACATCCATCTGTAATATCTATCAGTTGATGATCTGTTTATTTGATTTTTGGTAATAATCTCCCCTTTTGTTCTTGCTTGTAAGATATATTATATATGGATTTATCTACCCTCATATATATTTAATATCTGTTATATCAATATATAAATATTAGTATATTATAAGTAATTATTGTCTATTTAAAAATAATTCAGATGGATGACTACTATAACTAGTGGCCACATTACCTGAAGATTTCTAGGACAAAAATAAATAAAAGACAAGAATTAGCGGGCTGTTTTTCTTTTCAATTATCTTTCATCTGTGCCTTCTCCCCATACACGAACATATACACATAAGTAATTCAGCACTACAGCCTGTGCTGAAGGGTCTTCTGGGGATCATGGACTATCTCCAGCTGGATCCCTTTACCCTGCTGCAGACAGCACATTCGTTTATTTCCTATCATCATCCACAAATGACACAGTACAATTTTAAAATGGTTGCTCCATTTGTCAAAACATTAATGCCAAATATTCTGTTGGAAATTATGAGAACTAGACTTTCAAATAATTTTATTAAAATCCAAAACATTGGGAAAATAACTATTGTAAATGCTACTTTGTGAGAAGTGTGTTAGAATAGTAGGAGTCAGGTTTCCAGGACCTGCTTTTCAATTAAGTATGTGTTCTTAGGTAAATGACTTAACCCTCACTACCTCTGTTTCTTCCTTTGAAGAATAAAGATTTTTGTAGCAAGTGAACTCTATATTACCTTCCACCTCCAAAATAAGCTTTCCTAGTAACAAAGGACATGTCATCTAAATGTTGCACAAAATAACTCATTAAATAAAAGTTTGTAAGATAGTTTTTTTTTCCCTGAAGACACCAGAAACTGTAATAGAACAGTAGAGAGGAAAATAATATTAAACCATCTATGACTAAAAGTGTACAAATCGGCAGAAGTAAACTTGCATTGCTGAGCCATGTACATCAGATGAGAAAAACGCACAGAATGTGTATATATTGTTATTTCTGAAAGAGAATAATAACAGAAGTAAGTCATACTTTAGCTACAGCAGAATGAAGACATCTAAAGGATATAGAATAGCCCATAATTCTCCATAAGATTACTATAATAGTAAGGTTTTATTGGGATTCAACCACTTTCCCTCTTATTTATGGGGACGTCTATTTCAACTGTATTTGTACAAAGACTATACATAAAACACAGTCTTGCTGGAGTGATAGAATGACTTTCTAGAATACATTCTTCTTCAACCAGCACACTTTTCATTTAAAGAATATTACATATCAAAGATCAAAAATTATTTCCTTTCCACTCCTTTTGATGAGGTAAGTGGAGTATTTTTATAAACATTAAATATTGGGATGCCTGGGTGGCTCAGTTGGTTAAGTAGCTGCCTTCAGCTTAGGTTATGATCCCAGCGTCCTGGGATCGAGTCCCACATCGGGCTCCTTGCTCGGCAGGGAGCCTGCTTCTCCCTCTGCCTCTGCCTGCCACTCTGTCTGCCTGTGCTCGTTTGCTCTCCCTCTCTCTCTGACAAATACATAAATAAAATCTTAAAAAAAAAAGACTGATTTAAAAAAAATAAACATTAAATATTATCTTGTAGTGGACAGTACAAGAGAAATTTTTAAATTTAAATAACCCTTAGATTTTGATTTAAAATAGATTTAGATTTATAGAAAAGTTGCAAAGATAGTCCAGGACCTATATACCCCACACACCATCTACTATTTTTTTCTTATTTCTACTATTAACACGCTATATTACTATAATACATTGTCACAATTAAGAAAATAACATTGGTACATTGTTATTAATTAAAGTCCACACTTTGTTTAGACATAATTAGTTTTCCCCTCATGTCTATTTTATGTTCCAGGATACCACCTTACATTTAGGCATCATGTATCCTTCGGGTCCTCTAGGCAGGGGCAGTTTCTCAGATTTTCCTTGTTTGGATGAATCTGAGAGTTTTGAGGAATATTAACCAAGTATTTTGAAGAGTGTCCCTCGGTGTGGGTTTGTCAGTTGTTTGTCTAGTGTCTAGACTGAAGTTAGGGGTTTAGGGAGTAAGAGCGCTGAGGTAAACGCCATCTTACCACATCATACAACGGCACATGCTATCAATAGGACTTACGCCGATGATCACATGGCTGAAGTAGTGTTTTACAGGTCTCCTGAAATGCAAGATTATTCCCCACTCCTGCTCCTTCCACACTCTCCTCCTAGAAAATGTATCACCAAACGCAGCTACACTCAAGGAGTGGGAGTTATATTTCACCTTCTTGTTTAGAAAGTATCTACTTAAATTATTCGGTTGTCTTCTGCATAGGAGAGTCATACAAAAGACATTTCTAATATCCATTTGCCAGACTATCATGAAATGTTGAAAAACAAAGCATATATATATATATATATATATTTCCCCCCACCCCCCAAATCCTTGCACCAGGGAGTTAGAGAATTTTTCTTGGTCTTACCATTCTACTTTTATTACTGGGATAACTGTCAATGCTTCTTTAACCTGGTCACTTTCATTACTTATTCTGTACTAGTTATTATTTAACCAGGTCATCTTATGTAATTGATATTCAAAGTATTAACTCCCCTTTATTTACAGTGGCTAAAAGACCCCAAAGAGAGACCTGTGGAAGCATTTATATGTCAAGATGAAGGGAACCATGGGCAGATCTTGGCAAGATGAAGTAAGAGTGGGATGCTACAGATCCAGTTATCCAATTAATATGACCTATACTAATTTTCCATAAACCAACATATTTCCCATTTGTCTGAGATTAAACATACATATGACTTAGTTTAATAGAAATTATTTTCAAATATTACTAACGGATTTACATTAGTTCACCCACATGTCATCATTACTAAGAGCAATACCAAAATTTAAGGACCTTTGTAGGTAGAGCTCTGAGTTAGATATAAGGTATTTCCCTGTTTTAAAAATCCTATTTCTTATACTTAGGGAACATAATTACTAAAATTAAAAGTATGCCAGGAATACTTTGTCAAGTATGAGATGAACAATACGGAAAATGCTATGAGAATCTATGGAGAGAACAATTTCCAAAAAGTAGGATGATTTCAAAGACCTCCTGGAGGAAATAAAGTGTGAGCTGGACCTTGAAGGCTTTGGCCAAGGGTAAGAACATGCACAGTGCCTAAATATCAGAAGGCAGACCTCTTTGGTTGGAATAGTTTCACATAACAGAGAGGAAAGAAAAATGATTGAAAGTTTGGTAAGTGGAGTAGACTTCAGGAGTCCTTGAATTCAAGGGGAAATAAGTTGTAAGTGGGTTGAGACTAAAGGTTTTAAAGATGAATGGTGATTTATTTAAATAATATATGGACATTGACTTTTGCTGATATTAAAATGAAGAATACTTACTGACTCACATATAAAGAAGTAAAGAGAAGAGATAAAGCCAGTTGTCAACTTTCCACCAGAGAACTACTAAAAATATTTACTTTATATCCTTCCAGGACAGTGTGTGTGCTGTGTATGTTTGCATATGCATTTATTCTTCTTAAGACATTACATTAATATAATTATATAGTAAACTTAGCCTATGTTTTCATTTTATATTGCCTGTGAGAATTTTTCTCTATCATGACTTTTCATAATTATTTTGTCTTAAATATGACTCCTGTAAAAGGCATATATTTTTTAAATTGGATATTTTATTCCATTTCTTTTTTCATAATTGATATTGTCCATCTTACTTTTTCATCATGTTTTTCCTATTCTGCTTTTCTATATATCATTCTTCCATTAAATTTTAGGTTTTTTTGCTTATCCTTTGTTTTTGCAATGATTTGAGAGGAACATGTGATTTTTTAAAATTTCAGCTGGGGATACTTTCATTTTCTGTATTTAGTCCTTAATCCTGATTTTCTCAAATTGTATATTTCACAATTAACTCTGTGAATATCTCTTTTTAAATTAAAGTACAGGGGTTGGGTGGGGTAAGGGGATGGAATAAGTGGGTGATGGACATTAAGGAGGGCACATGATGTAATGAGCACTGAGTATTATACAAGACTGATGAATCAATGACCTCTACCTCTGAAACCAATAATATATTATATGTTAATTAACTGAATTTAAATAAGTAAAAATTTGGAAAAGAATAAAAAATAAAACACAGGATTTTAAAATCAGGATGTAACAATTTAAATACTGTATCATTGATTTCCTTAGGATATTAAAAGTAATTATTTGGGGGCACCTGGGTAGCTCAGTGGTTAAGCATCTGGCTAGTAATTTCAGCTCAGTTCATGATGTCATGGGTCATAAGAGCCTAGGCTCCGCGCTTAGCAGGGATTCTGCTTGAGTTTTTCTCCCTCTGCTCTTCCCCCACTTGTGCTGTCTCTCTCAAATAAATAAATAAAACTTTAAAAAAATAACTATTTAGCTTAGGTTTAAGTGATTTTTAGACTTATTGTCTAAACTTTAAACTAAATCTTACTTGGATGTGAGCTTATTTGTTGACTTATTTCTCTGTAGCCTTATCACATGTCCACAGGTATTGATGTTTGGTATTTTTAAAGAACACCATCATAGATTTGATTTTAATTTAAAGAAATGATAATGATGCATTCAAACCATGGAGAAAATTTCAGAATATAATTGGCATTGTTGTAATCACCGCGTAGATTTAACAAGAATCACCATTTTCCTTGATTTGTTTCTGGTTTTAAAAAAATAAAATTTAAGGGGTGCCTGATTGCTCAGTCATTAAGCTTCTTGCCTTCGACTCAGGTCATGATCCCAGGGTCCTGGGATGGAGCCCTGCATTGGGCTCTCTGCTCAGCAGAAAGCCTGCTTCTCCATCTCCCACTCCCCCTGCTTGTGTTCTCTTTCTCTCTCTCTCTCTGTCAAATAAATAAATAAAATCTTTTAAAAAATAAAATAAAATTTAAAATTATGACTTAATCCCCACATCTCATACATTAAGAGTTCTGTTTGATATGCCTATTGGACAACAGAGCAGAATACAGAGGAGAATTTGAAGCTTGAGGCCTGAGCGTTTATGCAATATTTAAAGTCAGAAGACTGGATAAGATCACCTAGAGAGTAAGTGTAGATTAAAGAGAGATGAGGCCCAAGGTCAGGTAGCTGCAGAACTCCAACATTTCTTGAAATGGAAAAAAGAACCAATAAATGAGACTAAAACAGTAGCTATTCAAATAAGATGAAAACCAGAAAGGTGTTGTGGTAAGGACGGCCTGTATAAAAAGTCTTCTGTAAAGGAGGTGGTAATTAACTATGTCAGAAGGAACTATCAAATACAATGGGGCCTGAGAATTGGCTATAAGGGTAAGCAGCCTTGATGTTACTGGTGACCCAGAAAAGAGAAGCTCCAGGGAGAAAGTGGGCTGAGAGCCTGATTGTAAAAAATATCAAGGAAGAAGGTAATAGAAACACTCTTTGAGGCGTTTTTCCATAAAGGGTGACAGTTGGAGAGGGATATTTGATCAAGAGGGTTTTTTTTTTTTAAGATTTTATTTGTTGGAGAGAGAGAGTGAGAGAGCGAGCACAGGCAGACAGAGTGGCAGGCAGAGGCAGAGGGAGAAGCAGGCTCCCCGCCGAGCAAGGAGCCCGGTGTGGGACTCGATCCCAGGACGCTGGGATCATGACCTGAGCTGAAGGCAGCCGCTTAACCAACTGAGCCACCCAGGTGTCCCAAGAGGGTTTTTTTTTCTAAGGGGGAGGGGTATTACAGAAAGTGTATATGCTGATGGGAATGATCAATCAGTACAGAAGAAAGAGAAAATTAATTACAAGAGCCAAGACTTTGAATGCATGAGAAGAGGTGAGATGCCATTTAAACTCCTGGAATTCAATAGCTTTCACAGAGTTCCTCCATTGAAACAGGGATAAAGAGAAGTATATGGGTAAAAGTTAAGGCAGGCTGGTAGATTTGGTGGTAAAAGAATGAGAAAGTTATCATCAGAATGACTTTTATTTTTTAAGATTATTTATTTATTTATTTGACAGAGAGACAGAGAAAGAGAGAGAGAGAGAGAGCACAAGGAGGGGGAGCAGCAGAGGGAGAGGGAGAAGAAGACTCTCTGCTGAGCAGGGAGTCCCATGTGGAACTCGATCCCAGGACCCTGGGATCATGACCTGAGTTGAAGGCAGACGCTTAACCCACTGAGCCACCCAGGTGCCCCAAGAATGCCTTTTTTAAAGGGATATAAAAATCAAGTTAATAAGCTGAGAGAGGTAGGATGGGGGAGGAACTTTTGAGGTTTTAGGAGAAGACAAAGTATATCAAATAGTTATTTCAGAATATGGGAGCATGAGTTGACCAGAGAAATATGGTAGGATATCTGGTCAATTCGGAGTCAAAATTCTCTGGCCCTAAGTTTAACATCAATCAGTACAACTGTTAGGCTGGTAGTAGGAGGAGAGTTAGATTTTTAACCAAAGCTGAGGTCTGACAAGTGAATTTGTTAAGGAAACAAAACAAACCAGCCAAAGAACATGAAGAAGTATGCAAGAGAGCAATAAAATTATGATGATGAATCGTGTGATCTAAGTTATGGAAAAGGGCAGTGACCAAGGTTAAAAGGGTGAGGGATAGTGAGAAAACTGGTAGCATCAATGAATCGCAGGTACCTGTGGAATCAAATAATGTCTGAAACTGGTCTAGGAAAAGTGAGGTGGGGGGGGTAAGTGGGTGGGATCAAACAGTGGAATATTTGAAATTGGGATTTTAGAGATGTTGCCCATGATGATTGGTATTGACCAGGTCTCAGGAGCCCTGGGAACGGGTGGGAACAGAGGGTGGATGGAAGAGAAGCTAGTTAGAAGAGGTGACTATGCATCTGAGCATTAGACGGAAGACTTTCATGGACTTACCAAGCATGTTCAAAGAGTAGAATAGATATTAACTTTTCAGTGAGCTGTCTTTGGAAGTGCAAATAATGTTACCTAGCTGCTGCAAAGCAGGGGTTGGATGTAATCATCAGCAAACACATGCTTGGAATCACCTGCTTCAAAAGAGAAAGGAATGGGTTTCTAATAGAAGCCAAAGTGATCAAGAATGTATGACACGGATTTAGGACTGATCACTTCTTCGGGGAAAGCGGATAGCCTCCTTTTTGAGGCTAGTCTCCAGCAATTCCCAGGGGTGATGATGGTAGTGTTGGTCATACTGGAAGCCTATGGAGTGTGCCACTGTGAACTGTGTTCTGTCCAAAGAGACTGGCAGGTCATTTAAACTGCATTCCAACTTGAGTTAAACAATTGAATGCCTCTGCACAAGAAAATGACTGCATCCATTAAAACCGACTATGAAATAATCTTGGTGGTAGGGTGTCTCTTCTCATATTGGGGGTTAGCAGTCTATTTATTTAGGAAAGGCACTTTTGCTACTAGCTTGATTTGCTCTTTGGGATTTTACTGACATAGTTGAAATTTAGCCAAGGTAATAGAGCATTTCAAATTCAACGGGAAGAAAAGTGGCTGGAGGGCTGCCATGAAAAGCTTTCTAGAAGAGAAGAGGGTGAAGGTGAAAAGGCCCAAGTATATCTGAAATCCTGGCGTCTTTTACATTCTAATAATTCAGATACTTAGTTTCATTGCGGAAAAAGCCACTAGGAGAGTATCTTTCTCACTTAAACTCAAACTTAAACACTGGCTAATGCCAAACCTTAATACAACTGGCATTATGGGAACCTAAGAGGGACAGGGAAGAAAGGAGACAGGAAGCATGTCCTGGACTTAGTTTCAAAATGGCTCCATGTGCTCCCAGATAAGCATTCACCACACATATTTGCTGTACACTACCTTCATTAGACTTCCTTTGTAGTAAAAACTACTAACAGCCAAGGACGAAAAATATAAAGCAGGAAAATTTTCCAACTATTGTTTTTAGGAGACATCAGCTCATAATACCCACCTTTTCTGTATTGAGTACTGTATTAGTTGCTGGTGGAAAAGAACTGTAGGAAGTAATCAGTTACAGAGGTTTATAAACAGATTTGTTAATTTGGAGGTCCCCCAAATGCTACAGCTTTATCCTCTAGTGCGCCCCAGTGGTCAACACATCTGAAGTTAAGAGACAGTGACGCTGCGAACAAGGGTCAAATTGGAACAAGTGTTATCATTATGCATGACTAGGAAAGAGCGAACCTCAGTGTGGAGTTGAACAATTTTTGTGATACTGTAAGTTGTGGCTCTGAAGAGTGTAATTGCAGGAGGGAAGTTTGTATCACCTTTGTGTTTCCTTTACTTGGGTTATTTCTGTAAGTTAGCCAATTTCTGTTCCATGTTCTGGAAGGCGCTGGTCAGTCTGAGTATTTTAAGATGGAGGGAGTCCAAAAATATAGAAAATATTTACTCTTTTCTTAATTTAGTCTTACTTTAGTTTACTTTTAAGTGACATATAATGCCTTATATGACCATGAATTAACATTGTATCCAAACTGTATATTTAATTAGAGGTTCAAGAACCCTAAACTAGAATAGCTCACTGCTAAGTGACCTTCTAAAATGTCATCAATTTGTTTTCTTCTTTTTCTTCTTCTTCTTCTTTTTTTTAATAATTTATCACTTTCAAAACCTCTTCTACACATGTAACAAGTTCTCCTTTGCAATCTAACCTCAAAATCATTCCCCACAGCTAGGAAAAACTGAAAATTTAATTTTATATTGCAATTGAGAGTCTAAATTCTATGACTGCTGTCATTTTTAAAGAAGCTTTCCTGATCCAATTTAAAAAGCAATGTTTGTATAAACTACTGTGAAAATCATTCTTCCTTCCCTGAGGGTCTGAGAGTATTGGAACAATGTTTGTCTTTGTAGCAGTAAAGTAATAAAATCACAGAGAAAAAGTAAGTATATCTGAATTGTTGTAATACATTATTGCATAGCACAATAACAAAAATCACAGCTACATTTAAAAAATGTATTTATTTTTATCACTTTCCACAATTAGGTCCCAGCAACTCTCTGTGATCAAAACAGATGGATACATATCCCTGTTCTACAACCTGTCTTCTCCTTAGTACTTACCTCTATTTCACAGATATGCACACATGCATCCATTTATTCATTTAATACATACTTCCTTCTATTTCCTGTGAGCATAGACTTCCATATAAAGATGGATTAGTCATTGTCCTGATCTTTAATTAACCAAGGGTCCAGTGTGGAAAAGGGACACATATGCATACAATTATGAACAATGCAGAATGCAATAAATGCTGTGGTAGAACTTTAACCAAAGAACTATGGGAACACAAAGAAAGTAGCAAATATGACCAGGAAGAAGATTTTGAAAAGTGCTTTAGGGGCAGGTAGTGAGTTCCCTCATCTTGGTCTTGAAAGATCCACAGAACCTTTTAAAATGTTTATAGCCTGTTATCGGCTATAAAAGTAATAGAAGCTCTTGGTTCAAGATGGCTAATGGAACATCTTTCCTTTCAAAAGCTCTGAAGTGGCAGAAGAAATATAAAAGTAAATATATAGAAGAGATGTTAAGGTTTATTTCTGTTGTGTTGGCTAATTTCTTCCTAATTTCTGATAGGGTTGGGTGGGGGTATGCCTTCAACAAGGGAGTCTTTGAGGAGTTTCGGGAAGACATCATACCAGTGGGAACAAACTGACTGCTAAATCCATCAGAGTTAAGAAACCTGCAGATCCATATAGAAGAAAATCAAGACCCTCAACATTTTGAGCTATCCTGAAAAACCTCAATATTGAAGTTCAGGGGTACCTGGGTGGCTCAGTCAGTTAAGTGTCTGCCTTTGGCTCAGGTCCTAATCTCAGGGTCCTGGGCTTGAGGCAGGAGCCAGGCTCCCTGCTTAGCGAGGAGTCTGTTTCTCCCTCTCCCTCTGCCCCTCCACTTGCCATCCCGCCCAAGCTGGCTCTCTTTCAAAGAAATAAATAAAATCTTAAAAACAAACAAAACAAAACTGAAGTTCATAGCCTGGAGGAAGGGGTTGGGGGCAGTTGGCAGGAAAAAAAAAATGAGAGGACCATGGGTTTTTTTCTGAATTATTAGTTAAATGTGCTGGAATACTAAAGTAGGCTAATCTCAAGGCAATCTCATTACATACCAAAAAAAAAAAAAAAAGTCTGTTAAAAATGTAAACTTAAAAAGAATAATCTATAAATAAATATACTAGGGAATTATAGATATATTATGTATAATCTTGTGATCAGAAAAACAACCAGGCCATTCAACCAAAAACTGGTTAAATTACATTACAGCATATTCATTCTAGGCAATAAAATGGAACTTTTCTAAAAATGTGGTATATATATATATTATTAAATAAAAACCCCATCACAATAATAAGTATAATATAATCCCAGATATGGAGAATTCATATGTGGTGACATAGAATATATATACATTCTCTCTCCATATAAGTCAACAGGCATAATTCTAGAATACATAATAAACCATAAATAGCAATTACCCAAGAGGACAGAATTGAAAAAGGAGGTTGGGGGAGGGTGGAAGCAGTGAAGACATTATAGTTGTATTTTTGCTTTGTTTAAAATGTGCATGAATTTATTTATTTTGTAATGGCAAATACATATAGCTATTTTAGAAAAGTTGAAAAAATACAGAAGTGTATAAAGAAGCAATAGAAACCATCCACACTCACACAATCATGAATGAAAAGCAGGATCTGGATATCTAAAAGGGCTGAGAATAATTTCTAGCCAGAGAAACCTTAAGTTTCCTCAGTTTGACCTTTCTGCATGCATTTCCTACCAATGATATGTTAAAATCACATATCACTTGCTGCGGAGCTCTCTTCCAAAACACACACACACACACACACACACACACACACACACACACACACACATATTTGAGAGAGAACACAAACCAGGAAGGAACAGAGGGAGAGGCAGGCTCCCCACTGAGCACGGAGCCCTGATGTGGTGCTCCATCCCGAGGTCCTGGGATCACGACAAGGCAGATGCTCAACGGACTGAGCCACCCAGGTGTCCTGCTGTGAACCTTTCTCAGGCCCAATTTAATATGTAGGGCTAATGCATACCCAGCAACCTCATTAGAAATGTGGTGTCCTTACAGTCAGGAGCCTTCAGGTGTTTAGCAGTTTTTAGGGATGCCCTTGAGCTGAGTCCAACTAACATGCAAGAAGTTATAAAAAATAGGACCCTTCAAATGTTTTATTGATTTCCAGGAATGAGGTCCCTAATCACCACTATACTTGGCTTGCAACATGTTTTATAGATGTTTTTATTAAAGTTGATTTAATTTCCCTCAGTTCACGTGTTCTTGCTAATTGAATCATTTCTCTCAGTTCCCAGAAGACCATAAAATAGAGAATTTATTATATACTGTGCAACAATATACATTAGGGTAAATATATTGATGTGACTTTTCAGCCAGCACATTGTACAGATCTGATAAAATGCCACCATAATTACTCAGTGAATCTGACGTACTTCATTATATTATCAAGAGCTCTATTGGTTACAAAAGTTAAAATGATCCATTGTTGTTAATATTGAATTAAAGTCAAATATTTCTTGTGCTCTCAGGTATAGAAAAGACAGATTGCCTTCTTCTC
>PISX010019139.1:0-38737 GCA_004024625.1 Mellivora capensis
GGGCACTCACAAAGGCCCGGGTTGTGTGGGGGCACGGGGGCTGCCCCCGCCGCTCTCAACTCAAAGCCCGTCCTGCGCACCCACTCGCCAGGCACGGGGTGTCCGGGGTAGAGACCAGCTGTCATCTCTGTTCTGGGGTCACGGCCTGGGATGCGCAGCCCCTTCGAAAGGTCCCCGCCCCCACCCCGCGGCCCGCAGGCCCTACGGCGCTTGCGGACCGCAGTGCGTCCTCGGCTCGAAGGGGTCTGAACCGAGACGGATGGTCGGGCGCTCCCGCCCGCTCGAGGCCTGGAGGGTTGGACACTGAGAGGGGTACGGGGTGGGGGAGCCCCCCAGAAGCGCGCCTGAGGATCCCGGGCCTCAGTGAGACTGGGGAGGGGGCCCTGGGAGACGGAGACCCTGACCACCGCCACCCCGCCCCGGCGTCCGAGGGGCTACGGGGGTCGGGTGGGGAAAGGCCCTGCGAGCCTGGCTCTCGGCGCCCGGTAAGCCTCTGCCCCTTCCCGACCTCGCCCCCCGGCTCAGGAGAGAACCCACGAGTGGAGGCTGCGGGGAGCGTTCCCAGCGGGAGGGGGCTGTCGCGAGGGGCGTCCCGCGCTAGGGGCCCCCGGGAGGGCCCAGCTCCTGCGAGGGCGCCGGCCCGGGACGGCGCGGCGCGGGCTGTGCTGCCGCCCTGCGGCCGTGGCGCGCACTGCGCCACAAGCCCTGGTGTCCCAAGGTCCCCGGCAAGCAGTACTCCGCCGGCCCTTCGCCGCGCCCACGCGTGCACTCCCGGCCCGCTGAGGACACCCTGGAGGCCACCCCAGGTCTGTGGAAGGGGCAGGTGAGCGGACCCCGTGGTGGTTCCCCAGAGGAGGCGGGGCCTGGGAAGCGAGCCCATCACCGTCGGGCAAGCGACCGGCTGCGGTGTGCTGGTCTGCCCTTGGGCCCAGCAGGGAAGAGGGGCACCCGAGGGACCTGGGGCCACAACGAGCGGATGGGCAGCAGGACCCAGGATCTGTCGCAGCCCTGGGGACGGGGCCCCCTGGGGCCTGTGACACTTCAGGACCCAGACCACGAGGGGGGCGCCCAGAGCCTGGAGCCTCGGCAGAGGGGGCTGGGGGCGGGGTAGAGCTGGCACTGGAGTTGACACCCCTGCTGTCTCCGCACCCCATTCCAGGGGACGTGGTGACGATGGGCAAGTGAGAGGACTCCCGCCTGCTTAGGGCTGGGGGCTGGAGACCCGGTTCACACCTGGCCCGGGCTCCCCCAGTGCATAAAACCCGCGCTGCAGGTCTGTGGGCCTCCCCACGAACACCCTGGGAACAAGGGCCCCCAAGGAAACCAAGCCCGAGACACCCCCACGAACCGTCCAGCAAGATCGGACAAAATCCAAACCCGCAGTGCCCTTAACTAGACACAATGTATCTCTCAACGGAGACGTCGGAGTGGGTGGTCCGGGGCGGGGTGCGGCCTCACGGGCCAGGCCCTCCGATGTCCTGGGCTCTGCGGGGTTTCGAGCACACGGCTCGCACCGCGGCCCGTCAAGTCCGCATTCCTGCCAACAAACGGGAACTAGGGCTTGGATCCTCTCCTCTAGGATCACTTCCCGGGAGAGGAGCCGGCCTCATCTGCTCACACCCCATTGGCTAGAGCATTGTCACATGATCAGCCTCGTTGCAAGGGAGACTGGGAAATGTAGTCTCTAGTCAGTGCAGCTCCCTGGTTAAATGGGGTCCTAGAGAAAGAAAGGCTGGTAATTTGGAGGTAGGTAGGTGGGTAGCAGCCAGTGCCTGCCTTGGTGACATCAACATCGTCCAGGCCATGTTGTCAGGTGACAGGAAACAAAGGCAAAAGAAAAATACTTCCTTACCGATGTAGGAAAGACATTAGGGTTCAAAACCTACGGCCAAGAAAGAATTCTTGAGATGTCTTTGGTGCAAAAAGGTGATTTTTGTAAACCATGGGGACAGGACCCATGGGCAGAAAGAGCTGCAATGGGGTCATGAAGATTGGCCCATTACATACTCTCAAGTTGGGAGGGGGTTAAGGGTAGAATAAGTCTCTAAGGGATTTTGGAAGCAAGATTTTCAGGACACTGAGAGGGCTATTGTTGGGAAAAGGTCATTTATTACCATCTAATAAGACCTTAGTCATGAGACCCTGGAGACGTCTATCAGTGGGCCATGGGCTTGGGGGATGATTGACAAGACGTATGTTGGTGGTTTTAGAGGTAAAGGAAGTTTCCAAAGGAATTTTTTTTTACTTTAAAATAGACTTACAGGATCGTGGGCAGAGAGGGGAGGGGAGTCAGGCTAGGATTGCCTTTTGCCCTCACCAAAGTATTAACATGGAGGCAGTTGAGTCCCTAGAGGAGGGTCACTCTCCAGTTTCAAGGACTTGTCAATGGGCCGTAAGGAATTTTAATTTTTTCTTCTGCCTTTGTTTCCTGTATCACTTACTACTTACAGCTTGCTCAGTGAGCAAGGCTGCTTGTCCCTCTGCCTGCCACTCCCCCTGCTTGTGCTCACTAGCTCTCTCGCTCGCTCTCTGACAAATAAACAAGTAAAATCTTAAAACAACAACAAAAACACCTTTCTGCACCAAACACGTCTCAGGAACCCTTTCCTGGCCGTTTGCTCCGAACCCCAACATTTCCTACCATCAGGCAGAACTGTAGGTGCTTCGTGCTGTGTCTTGTCTTTCCCAGCTGCAAACACACCCAGCACCGTAGGCTTGGAAGTCTGTGTGGCACGACCTTCTAGGGACTAACACTGTCCAACAACGGATGGAACAGAAAGAGAACAGGGGCGCGCCTGAGCGCCGAGAGAACCAGCCTTGAGCTGCAGGATGCTGGCACACGGGGCGTGGGTACCGATGGGTCTAGTGAGGCTAGGTCAAGGGTGCCCTCTGGTCCTATTTTCCACGGCAGCGCCCGCGCTACAGAGCCAGCAAACAGTGCAACACTTGGGTAGCCAGCAGGAGAGCAAGCCCCTTTCAGAGGCTCAGGAAGGCCCTCAGGAAGGCTCCGCTGCCTGCATCGGAGAGAAAGGACAGTGCTCAGGTGTGCCCAGCCCTTCGGCCCACAGGCCCGGGTCCCAGTTCCCTTTGGCTCGGCCTCCCTCTCCCTTCCGGGGAGGAAAGTAATGACTAACCCAGCACATTGACTTGCCAAGGTCATGTTGTTAATAAACGACTCCTTCTCAAGGCTTCCTGCGGTGTCTTTCTGTGGGTGGCCTCTTTTCATTTTATTCTAAGCGGAAAGAAAATCATTAGGTTTATCATTATTCTGAAAGGGCAACTTTATTGCGGCGTAATTTACACACAACAAAGTGCCGCCA
This sequence comes from Mellivora capensis, assembly GCA_004024625.1. Classification (NCBI taxonomy): domain Eukaryota; kingdom Metazoa; phylum Chordata; class Mammalia; order Carnivora; family Mustelidae; genus Mellivora; species Mellivora capensis. The sequence goes on from PISX010019139.1 coordinate 3,321, forward strand.
TCCAGAGTGTGCTAAGGGCCGGGCGCTGTGTGTGACTAATTCCACAGAGTATGTCCCTCACGCCCACGAAGCTCTGCCATGCCCCCCACCCCGAGTCGATTCCTCCTCAGCTCGAGCCCAGATCACTGCCAGTCGGATTTCTGTCACCATGATCGGCTGTGCCTGTTCTAGAATCATATATAAAAGGGTCGTGCGGGATGTGCATTCTTGGTGTTGCTTCCGACACTTGGCATAATGCTTTTGAAACCCAGCGTGTTTCAGTAACTTCTGGGGGGTGTTAGTCTTTTTTTTTTTCCTTCCTATTTTTTCTTCACTAGAAATGTCTGGCTGGTACCACACCAAACACGGGTTAGGTCTCAATGGTAATGTTCCATTCGACAGAATTATCGTCCTCGGTGTGGGTGCCGGCGTCACCAGGAGTCCCAGAAACTCTGGTGAGCGCAGGCACAGGCCCACCCACACACATCCCGCATGGGCCCAGCGTTGCCAGTGCGGGTTACAGTTGATGCCTCCTCCTGGACACTGAGCCCTAAGAACTGAAAATCTGACTACAGAGTGTCCAGAGAGCCAGCCTTCCCCGGGAGAACGTTCTAGTCTTAAAGCATTGAAGGCAGTGCCCCCAAGACCCCCAGGCTCTCCTCTGTCAGAGGTGAGAAGAGGAAGCTGACTCACTGTCACTTTGCAGGGACAGATCTGTGAGCGGCCAGTCGTGCGATGCAGTCAGGAGACAAAAATCAAGTCTATTTCCACGCCCTATTAACATGCAAAAAACAAAACTTTAAAAATACGATCACAAATAAATAACAACACCATTACTGTAACATCACAGAACATAAAATGAAGGATGCATGAGGCCTCCCAGCAGAACGCTCCAGAACATTGCTAGGAGAAATCTGTAACCGCCAAAATTACACAAGAACTATATCATGTTCAGGTCTGCAAAACTCAGGATGGTGAAGGTGTCCGTTCCACCCAAACTCATCTACAGAGTTATTGCAATCCTACTCAGAATTCCAGCAGGCGTGCACATGTGTGCGTGTGTGTGCGTGTGCGTGCGTGTGCGTGAACTGAATCCTATTCTCCAGGCTCACTTCCTAAGTGGCTCCCGCCACATCAGCTCCCACGCCGCTGGGGGTGAGGACACTTTTCTTAAAGACAACACCAAAAAAGCAAGAAACATAAAGGGGAAGAGCAATACACACATGATGTCTTTCATTGGATGCTGTTAGGAGAGAAGAAGACGCCTCCTACCAAGCACGAGAGGATATTTGCCACCCACATAATTAACAACAGGTTCACACCCAGAATTTATAAAGGACTTCTACAAATCAACCAACTGAGCCACCCAGACGTCCCGGACTTCTACAGATCAGTAAGAAAAAGACAACCCACTCCAAAATGGGCAAGAGAAGTGAGTCAGCACTTCACAAATCAACCAGGAGATGCAAGTTAAAACCACAGTGAGAACCACTGGTGACACCAAATGTCGGGAAGCACATGGGGCACCAGCGGCTTTCCCACACGGGCATGCAAGCAAGGGGGAAGGGCAGAGGCAGAGGGAGAAGCAGACTCCCCACTGAGCAGGGAGCCTGATGTGAGATTCCATCCCAGGACGTTGAGATCATGACCTGAGCCGAAGGCAGACACTTAACAACTGAGTCCCCCAGGTGCCCCAAAAGAGTTAAAGGAAAGTATGATGGAAATGACTCATCAAATAGGGAACATCAGTAAAGAAAAGTTACTTTGAAAAAATGGGACTGCTTTGGAAAATACTTTGTCAGTTACTTAGAATGTTAAAAGCGGTGTTGCCCCAAGACCCAGGATGTATCACTCTTTTCTGAGCCTCAGTGTATACCCAGGATAAAGTTAAACACATGACCACACAGGAAACTGTATGCAAAAGGTCACAGCAGCATTATTTTTTTTTTAAGATTTTATTTATTTATTTGTCAGAGAGAGAGAGAGAGAGCACAGGCAGACAGAGGCAGAGGGAGAAGCAGACTCCCCGCTGAGCAAGGAGCCCAATGCGGGACTTGATCCCAGGACGCTGGGATCATGACCTGAGCCGAAGGCAGCCGCTTAACCAACTGAGCCACCCAGGCATCCCACAGCAGCATTATTCATAATAGCTAAAAACAGAGGGGCACCAGGGTTGCTCAGTCAGTTCAGTGTCCAACTCTTGGTTCCAGTTCATGATCTCATAAGGTCATGGAATCAAGCTCCGAGTCGGGCTCCATGCTCAGTGGGGAGTCTGCTTGAAGATTCTGCCCCTCTGCCCTCCCCCTGCATTCACATGCTGTCTCTCTCTCTCTAAAATAAATCAATAGGGGTGCCTGGGTGGCTCAGTGGGTTAAGGCCTCTGCCTTCAGCTCAGGTCATGATACCAGGGTCCTGGGATCGACCCCCACATCGGGCCCTCTGCTCAGCGGGGAGCCTGCTTCCCCCCTCTCTCTCTGCCTGCCTCTCTGCCTACTTGTGATCTCCCTGTCAAATAAATAAATAAAATCTTTAAAATAAAATAAAATAAATCAATAAATCTTTTTTTTTAATAGCCAAAAAGTAGGAAAAACAAATGAAGATACAAACAAAATGTAGGATATCCATGCAATGGAATATTGTCCAGCCATAAAAAGGAATGAATCACTGGTACTTGCTTGAAAACCAACCTTGAAAACATTCTGCTAAGTAAAAGAAGCCAGACACAAAAGGACCAATATTGCATGATTCCAGTTAAACAAACTGCCTAGGGCTGGGTGGAGGGGTGAGTAGAAGGGATGGGGAGTGAGTGCTAATGGGCACAGGAAAAAAAATGTTTTTGAGATAAAAACGTTCTAAAATCAGAGTGTGGTGACGGCTACACAACTTCGTGAGTAGACTAAAGCCATCGAACTCTGAGCCTTACACGGTAAACTGTGTGGTGTATGAATTCTAATCTTAGTAAAAGAACATTTAAAAAATCTTTTAACTATGTGTAGTTTTGTAAAGGAGATTATTAATAAAAACAGAGATCCAGGGGCACCTGGGTGGCTCAGTGGGTTAAGTGTCTGCCTTTGGCTCAAGTCATGATCCTGGGGTCCTGGGATCAAGCCCCACGTCAGGATCCATACTCAGCGGGGAGCCTGCTTCTCCCTCTCCCTCTGTGTACTCTCTCTCTCTCTCTCTCAAATAAATAAATAATCATAAAAACAAAAACAAAAACCAGAGACCCGCTAAAGAGGGAGAGTTGGCCCCTGCCCTCCATGGGTCTGGGATTCAGGATGTCAGCTTGCTATCAAAAGTCCCAGCACAAAAGGGGACCTGGGTGGTTCAGTCAATTAAGCATCTATTTATTTATTTACTTATATTTGGATCCAGCTCTTGATTTCAGCTCAGGCCATGATCTCAGGGTCATGGGATCGAGCCTGTGTCAGAACTCAGTGGGGAGTCAGCTTGAGATTCTCTCTACTTCTCCCTCCCTGTCTCTCCCTCAAATAAACAAATAAATCTTAAGGGGGAAAAAAAAGCTCCAGCACACAGTGGACACCAAGACATGGACATACGGTGCTTCCTTGATTTTGGGCATCTTAAGAAGTGAAACTTGTAATCCAGTGATGTCAATGAAACCACCTTTAAGACTCTCAAAATCAGTCTCATACCTTTACAACTTGGTCCCAAAATGTGTCATCCAACTTGGTCCTGAGGGACTCTGGATTATTTTAAAACCTGAAAAACACATCTTCACAAGATGAAGCTTTCTGACCCTGAGGGTGTTTTAAAGAATGGACCACTTGTTCTGAAAGTCATTCTGGAAAAAGAAGTTCCCAACATTTTGCACATTTCTGGAGGAAAAAAAGTGTCACCAATTCCATCACTTTTAGAAAAAAAAAAAATCAAGGTGCACTACAGCTGCGCAGTCCCCTTTAGAAAGTCCCCCGACTCTCGAAAGGGGGCTTTGCTGTGTCTTCCTTCATCTCAGCCACTAATGTTTCTAGAGAATAACTGGTCCTTTCCTTTAGAATCTTCAAATATTTTTGTAGATTTCCATCACTTTCCATTCTGTCTGCAAAATGTTTCAATTCTTCAAAAAGAGAAGATGCTTTGGCTCTGAAACTTCCAAAATTGAAAACAACAGGTTTTTGTGATACAAAATTGGAAGACAGAAGAAGAAGGAGAAGACAGAGTAGGAGGAGGAGGAAGAAAGAGGAAGAGGAGGGAGCAAAGGGGGAGGGGAAGGAGAAAGAAGAAAGAAGAACCAAATGGAACAGCTGGAGTTAACAAGCACGATAAATGAAATGAAAAGTCCCTGAGATTCTGGGCTGGAACAACTGGATATTCACATTCACAAAAAATTAATCCAGACACAGGCCTTATACCCTTCATTAAAAATAAACCGAACGGGCATCTGGGGGGCTCAGTGACGCCTCTGACTTTGGCTCAGGTCATGATCTTGGGGCCTGGGATGGAGCCTCGCATGGGTCTCCACACTCAGTAGGGAGTCTCCCTCACCCCCGCCCTCAGCCCTCCCCTCACTTGTGCTCTCTCTGTCTCTCAAAATAAATAAATAAAATCTTTCTAAAAAGCTGAAAATGGATCTCAGACTTTTATGTAAAATGCAAAGCTACAGAACTTCTGGAATGAGGAAATCCAGATAAGCGTGGGTTTGACAATGACTTTAAGATTCAAAATCAAAGGCACAATCCATGAAAGAAAAAAATGATCAGTGGGGGGACGCCTGGGTGGCTCAGTCGGTTAAGCGGCTGCCTTCGGCTCAGGTCACGATCCCAGCGTCCTGGGATCAAGTCCCACATCGGGCTCCTTGCTCGGCAGGGAGCCTGCTTCTCCCTCTGCCTCTGCCTGCCACTCTGTCTGCCTGTGCTCGCTCGCTCTCTCTCCCTCTCTCTCTGACAAAAAAAAAAAAAAAAAAAAAAAAAATGATCAGTGGGATCTCATTAAATATAACATCAAGAGTGGACTCTAACGCAAACCATGGAGCCTGAGTGACAATGACTTGTCAGTGTAGGGTTAACAACAGTACCAAATGCACTGCTGGGGGCAGGCGGATGTTCACAGTGGGGGAGGCTGGGAGCACAGGAGATCTATAGAAAACCTCTACATTCTTCCCAATTTTGCTGTGAACCTAAAACTGCTCTAAAAAAAAAAAAAGTCTATTTTGCGCACACCTGGGGGCTCAGTCAGTTAAGCAGACGTCTGCCTTCGGCTCAGGTCATATCCCAGGGTCCTGGGATCGAGCCCCGCAATCAGGCTCTCTGCTCAGCGGGAAGCCTGCTTCTCCCTCTCCCACTCCCCCTGCTCGTGTTCCCTCTCTCACTGTGTCCCTCTCTGTCAAATAAATAAAATCTTTTAAAAAAATGAAAAAAGAAACAATATAGTAGACATATTTTTAAAAATAGTCTATTTTTTAAGCCACTCAAGGGATCAACAGCAGACTTGTAAAGCCATAAGAAATAATCACTGACTTTGAAAACAGATCAACAGAAATTATCCATTCTGAAGAAACAAAAAAGGAATAAAGTAAAACAGAGCCTTACAGGCCCATGAGACATTATCAGGAATTTAAAAATGCATACGATGGGAGACGCAGAGGCAAAAGAAAAAGAAGCAGAAAAAAAAATCTGAGGGAATATTGACCCCAAATTCCCAAACTGGATGCAAAATATTCATCCACACCTCAGAGAAGCTCAGTGAGATCCACACCTAGACCTATCAGAGAGAAGGTGGTAAGAGTCAAAGACGAAGAGAAAACCTGAAGGCAGCAAGAGAAGAAGGGCTTTTGTGGTGGGACACACAGTGAAGTGACAACTGCCTTCTTGTCAGACACAGTGGAAACATGGACAGTGGTGGTATGACATTGTTAACGAGCCAAAAGGAAAGAACTGTCAACCAAGAATTTCATATCCATCAAAACTCATTGAACTTATTTGCTACGTACAAAACACTGCTGAAAGAAATTAAGAAGACCTAAATAAATGGAAAGAAATCCCATGTTCATGGATCGGAAGACTTAATATTGTCAAGATGTCAATATGCCCCAAGGTAAACTTCAGCTTCAATGTAGTCAAGTTACATGAACCGACGTACAACGATTTTTGCAGAAATGGAAAAGACTGGAATTTGGATGTATATCAGCTTATAAAGAGACCTAAAATGAAAGGCTAGAATCTGAGAGTACATATAGAAGGGTACACTAGACGAAACATAAACACAAACTGAAACAGTCTTTTTCACAAGGACTATAAGGGGATACTGGAAAAACTTTATGCCAATAAAATTGGACAACTTATGTGAATTGGATAAACTCCCAGAAATTCCTAGAAAGCCATAAATTATGAAAACTGACTTGCAGAGTTTGCAGATTTAATTAAGAATACAGACCTTGAGATGGAGAGAGTATCCTGGATTATCCAGATGGGACCAATCTAGTAGAATGAGTCCTTAAAAGCAAAGAAATATTCTTGGCTGTGTTCAGAAAGAGATGTGAAAGGTCAGAGAGATACACTGTTACTGGTTAGGGAATGGAGAAAGCAGCAGAGAAGTCAAGGAATGCAGCCTCTTGAAGGAGGAAAAAACAAGCAGATGAACTTTTCCCAAAGCCTCCAGAAAGAAATGCAGCCTCGCTGCATTTTACCTTCATTTTAGCCTACTTTGATCCAATTTGGATTTCTGACCTCAAGAACTGTAAGATAATAAACTTGTGTTATTTGAAGTCACTATGTTTGTGGTTAGCAGAAAACTGTCACAACTATCCTGTACCAAAACCAGACAAAGACATCACAAGAAAACAAAAATTCAGACCAATATCCCTCATAAATACAGATGCAAAAGTCCTGGACAAAATATTAGCAAACTGAATCAAGCAACATATAAAAATGATTATACCCGGGGCGCCTGGGTGGCTCAGTGGTTTAAGCCGCTGCCTTCGGCTCAGGTCATGATCTCAGGGTCCTGGGATCGAGCCCCGCGTCAGGCTCTCTGCTCAGCGGGGAGCCTGCTTCCCCCTCTCTCTCTGCCTGCCTCTCTGCCTGCTTGTGATCTCTGTCTGTCAAATAAATAAATAAAATCTTTAAAAAATATGATTATACCCCATGACCAAATGGGATTTATCCCTGGAATTCAAGGTTGCTTTAACATCTAAAAGTCAATAAAATAGGGGTGATATTGGTTAAGCATACGACTCTTGATTTTGGCGCAGGTCTGGATCTCAGGGTCGTGAGATGGAGCCCCACAGGCGCACACATGCTGTCTCAGAAAAAAAGAAAGAAAGAAATTAAAGAACATGAATCACATGACCCCTCAATAGATGAACACATCTGACAAGATCCAACACTCATTCATAAAACTCTGAACACTCAAAGAGTAGAAGGAACCTTCTCACGCTGACAAAGATCACTACAGAAAGCCCTACAGCTAACATCCTGCTTACTGGTAAAAGACTCGATGCTTTCCCCCTAAGAACAGGAATACCACTTCTGGTCAACATTGTACTAGGAAGTTCCAGGGAGTACAGTGAGGCAAGAAACATAAATAAAAGGCATAGAGATTGGGAAGGAAGAAGTAAACTGCCTTTATTTGCAGAAACATGATTCCATATGTTGAGCACCTTAAAAAATCCCGTACTGAGAAAACAAAACAAAGAAAGACCGATAAGTCCCACAGGGCCACACGATTCAAGACCAATATACAAGATTCTGTTTGTTTGTTTTTTCAGATTTTATTTATTTATTTGATAGAGAGAGATCACAAGTAGGCAGAGAGGCAGGCATCTACTCCTTCCCACGGCTGGACCACACTCATCTGGGTTCTGCCTCGTGGCCACCGTGGACAGTCGCACGCCAATGCTCCCGGGGGCCGGTGCCGCCTGTTCCCCGGGGGAAAGGGCTGGGCTGAGCTGAGAAGACACCACGCTGTCGGCCACACTGCTTCCCGCCACAGCGCACGCAGGGCCCGACCGCGCACGGCCTCGCCAACACAGGCTCCACCGCGTCTGCCCCTTTCCATTTCACCCAGCCGAGGGGCAGGGATTTTTTTTTTAAGATTTTATTTTCCTTATTTATTTGACAGAGATCACAAGCAGGCTGAGAGGCAGGCAGAGAGAGAGGGGGAAGCAGGCTCCCCGCCGAGCAGAGAGCTCGATGCGGGGCTCGATCCCAGGACCCTGAGATCATGACTTGAGCCGAAGGCAGAGGCTCAACCCACCGAGCCACCCAGATGCCCCAAGAGTCTACGCAATCTTTATCTACGCACAGAAATCGGGTTTTTGTTAGGGTTGTTGTTGTTGTTCTCTTTGAGAAATCGCCAATCTGATCTTAAAATGTATACAGAAAGGGCCCAGAACAGCCAGAACGATATTGAAAACTCAGGACAAAGTTGAATGACTCACACTTTCCAATTTCTTTTTTTTTGTTTGTTTGTTTGTTTTTGTTTTGTTTTAAAGATTTTATTTATTTATTTGACAGGGAGAGATCACAAGTAGGCAGAGAGAGAGGAAGAATCAGGCTCCCTGGCAAGCAGAGAGCCCGATGCGGGGCTTGAACCCAGGACCCTGAGATCATGACCTGAGCCGAAGGCAGAGGCTTAACCCACTGAGCCACCCAGGTGCCCCACACTTTCCAATTTCAAAACTAACTATAAAGCTACAGAAATCAGGGACACCTGGGTGGCTCAGTGGGTTGAGCGGCTGCCTTCGGCTCAGGTCATGATCCCAGCGTCCTGGGATCGAGTCCCACATCGGGCTCCTTGCTCGGCAGGGAGCCTGCTTCTCCCTCTGCCTCTGCCTGCCGCTCTGTCTGCCTGTGCTCACTCGCTCTCGCTGTTTCTCTCTGACAAATAAATAAATAAAATATTTTTTTTAAAAAAGCTACAGAAATCAAAAGAACATGATTCTGGCATAAGCATGGACACAGGGAAAGAGAACATAACCGAGAATCCAGAAACAAACCCTCGTCTTCATGCCACTGAATTTCTGACAAAGGGGTCGGTGCAGTTGTGTGCGGCGGCTCTCGGTTACTCACTCAACGGAGACCTAATCTGGGCGTTGCTGGGAAGGCATTTTGTAGAGGAGATTCAAGTCTGTAATCAACCGACTATACATAAAGGACACATCTGGGCTGACCTGGGTGGGCCTGATTCAAAATGTGGAAAAGACTCACGGGCACAACTGCGACTCCACCTCCACCGGCTCGGGCCTGAGCCCCAGCCGGCCCTTCCGCATGGCTTGCCCTCCTGTGTGGGGGTCTCCCACGGACGCTCTGCTCTGGTGGGCCCTAACTGCCGCGGGCATCGAGGCAATTTAATGGAGAAAGGACAGACCTTTCACCCACACACAGTAAGATTGACTTCGACCTTCATGTCGCACCATGCATAAAAACTGGTTCCAAATGGTTCATGGACCTAAATGTAAGAGTTAAAACCTTAAAACCATTTAGAGTAAAGCACAGGGAAAAGTCTTTATGGTCTGGGAGTAAGCAAGCAGTTCTTAGAAACATCCAAGTCGTGATCCATGAAAGAAAAAAAAATGGGTACATTTGACTTCATTAAAGTTAAACACTTTTGCACTTCAAAAAGCATTTTTAATTATGAAAATTAAGAACCACCTGCAGACTGGAAGAAAACATATGCAACATACATCTGATCACACACGTACGGCCAGGATACATAGAGACCTCTCACCAGTCAACAATCAGTGAATCCACCCAAGGAACGTGAGTGTCTGCGCAGCGCACGGGGTCGCTCAAGACAGGTAGTTACGAGGAAAACACAGGCCGAAACCACCCACGTCAACCCAATGTCAACCAATATGACACCCATGGCTGTCACGCAAGAGACCGTCAGTACCAAGTGTGGGAGAGCATGTGGAGAAGCCCTCATCCCCACACACTGCTGCGGGAGGACAAGATGGCATAATCACGTTGGAAAGCAGCTTGGCCGCTTCTTTAAGAAATCGCACAAAATGTTCATGTGAATCAGCATTTCTACTCTTTGGTATTTATTCCCGGTAAAGGAAAACGTATGTACAAAGAAATTTGGGGCAAATCTTCCTTGCACGATTTATGCATAATAGCCAACAAGTGCAAGCAGTCCAAGTGCGCACGGAATGTGTCTGCTCCACACGACGGCACGCTCCTCAGCGGCGGAAAGGAGAGCACCCAGGAAGCCAAGCCCTATGGCTTGGGTGAACTTCAAAAGCCGTATGCTAAGGGAAGGAAGCCAGACACCAAAAGCTAAAAACAGTCCACATATAGGAAACGCCTTTTAGAAAAGGCAAACCTCGGGAGACAGAGCCGTTTTCTGAGGAAGGGGTGGAAACAGGTGTTCACGGAGAATAAGCAGGATGGGGCTCTCTGGGGTCGTGGAAAGATCCTAAGCCTAACTTGTGGCCTTATCTGCACAACTCTGCAAATTTACTAAAAATCATTAAATCACCCACTTGAATGGGTCAATTCCGTGTCATACGAACACTCCTTCTATGAAGCTGTTCTGTCTGTTTTTTAATTAAGCAACAGGAAAGCTACAGCATGAAAACTGACCCAGACCCGTCACAGTTGTGAAGTTAGGACAGGGGCAGTGACCAGGTGGACATGCCCTGCTTCCTGGCTGGGATGGGTGCTCGCTTTGTGAAAATTAACCCTTTACGATACCAGCCAAACCTATGGTTTTTAGGAACACATTCAGAAATGTGAGCTAGATCTGTTGGCGGAACGTCACACACGTGAGTTCAAATACGCGAATCAGGCCTTGTCAGCCACATGGCGGGGTGACGGCATCACACTCCCCACGCTGACCTGTGGACGAGCTTGATTCCCGTGAAAATCCGAAAAGGTTTTCCAAAGAATTTGACAAAATCATGGGCACCTGGGTGACTCAGACTCCTGATCTCAGCTCAGGTCTTGATCTCAGGATCATGAGTTCAAGCCCCGAGTTGGGTAGGAAGCCTGCTTGAAAAAAAAAAAAAATATATATATATATATATATTTTTTTTTTTTACAAAATCAAGTTCTGAGGGAAAAAGCCCAAGAAGAGCCAAGTAGGTCTTCAACCATCGTGTCCTACCAGCTGTCCCAGCCCAGGGAACACGAAATGACTCACGGCTGGGAAACAGTCCCACGGCGCAGAGAGAACCTGAGAACCTGTTTCTAGCAGAATGGGAATTACAGAGCCCCGGAAAAAGAGGGAACTAGTTTATAAATACATCAATAAAATAAAATTTAAAAATCAATAAAAATTAAATACAATGTCTGATAAGGGGAGTTGGATAAAAGGACAGATTTGAAGTATTCGGTGAGCCAGCCCTGAGGTCGGAGAGGGTGGACCGGCCCTCACTCCAGCGCCGGTGGGTTCACTGTCCAAGGGAGGGTGTAAGTTCTCGTTCTGGGGTATACCTGCCAACGGATTAAGGAGACAGATGGGACCCTGAGGGGAACGACTACCAAAAAATAAAAATACAGCAAGACATAAAAAAGCATAAAAGGCAAAGACAGTCCCATGAGAAGCGTAAGCCGTGAGGACGACCTGCCTGTCTCCCACACCCGGATGCAGGGGCCGGGCTGGGCGCCTTGGAACTGGACACCGGCTCCTTTCCCCAGCAGCCCAGCAAGTGCGGTCAGATGGACAGACCTGGCCACGCCTCCCCCCACCCGGGGGACAGAGCTTCCAAATGTCGCCTGCACCTCCCCTCCCCCTGCACCCATGCCGGCCCCAGGAGTTTGCAAAACTTCTCTGGACCAGCCCAGAGCCTTCCGCCCTTGCCACCTGGGCCCCCGGGGCACCGCTCCGGCCCAGCAGCTTCCCTGTCCTACGGGCAGACCTCCGCCCAGGGCCGCAGACGACCGCCCTGGGAGAGAACCAGCGACCTGGGACTGGGCGGGGGGCTTCCCGCCCCCCACCCCACCCCCAGCGGGAGCCTCCGGAGCGGCCTGTGCTGGTGCCCGGGTCTGTGTGGCGCCGGGGCTGTGCTGAGCTCTGACGTGGGGGATGGCGCGCATGGCCCTGCGCGGGGCCAGCTGGAGCTTCGCCTCTGCTCCCCAGGTCCCCCGCTGGCATGCGCTGCACGTGTCCCCGCTCCCCCACCCCCAGGCCCTGCGCCCCGCCAGGACACGCCCCCGCGGACCCCGCCCACACGCTCGGCCACCGGGCGGCAGCACTGAGGCCACCCCAGGGCTGGGGCTGGGAGAGCGGGTGGGGGCTGCTTGGGCACGGCCACCGACCTCCCGGGAAAGGTGCAAAAGGCGCCCGCAGCACCTGGAAACCTGAAACCCTCTGCGGTGGGTCTAAGCGATCTCTACCCTGAGGCCCGTCCCAGATCGGCGTCCTGGAGCAAGGTGGTGACCAGGGCAGGGGGGGCCGAGAACCCAGCGACCCCGTCACCCTGAGAAGAGTTCTCCCCGCCGTCCAGAGCCTTCGGCGGATTCCACTGGGTGAGCTCATCAGGTGGAGACTCCCACACATCCCCTCTTCCCGGCAGCTCCTGGACCCTGGAGTCCAGGACAAATCGGGGAGGCCCCGCGACTCTCCTGGCCCGAGGAGCGTCCAGGACTTCGGGGCCCACGGGCTGAGCAGGTATGCAAGGGCTGGGCGGGAGTGTGTGCGAGTGCACGTGAGGGCTGCTGCAGGGGACCAGCTACGTGACCCTCCCTGGGGGCCACGCACTTTCTCTGAGGCCATCCCTCCTCGGGAGCGAGATGGGAATGCCCACCTGCCCGGATGCCTGCGGCGAGGGGCACAGGGCAGGAGCTCAGAAATGTGGGCTGAATTAAGAACAAGGAGGTGGCAGACTGGGGGCTCAGAGGGGGAACTGTTATTGGAAGTGGCTGGCACAGAACTGACCCAGCCCTGTCAGCCTGCCTAGTTCCCAAGGTGAACACGGCTGGGGGAGGGCAGTGGGGGCTGGGGACAGATTTATTAGAGGCCTCAGGCAAATCCGCGGGGTCCCCTCCCTCCTACTGCCACCCCAACCCAAGAGTCCCGTCGGCCCACTGGCGACCGCCATGTCCCGATAAGGCTGTGCTACAAGAGATTGACCTTGGCCACCACCTGCTTGCAGCCTGTGACGGCGAACTCACGGCCAGCGACGCGGTAGTAGCTGAGCTGCGCCGCCAGGAGCTCGGCGCGGGCCTGCTCCGGGAAGAAGCCCTCCGCGGCCATCTCCTCGCGGAAGCAGCTGACCACGTCCTGCTTGTCCAGCAGCAGGAAGGGCACGATGGCCGCGGCCTGCCATAGCGGGTGCTCGCGGACCAGGAGCGCCCGCAGACCCGCGCGCAGCTCCTCTTCGGCGCGCAGCGCCACGTCCCCGTCCAGGTCCCCGTCGGGGCGCCGGGGCTGCGCGTTGGACGCGTTGCGCAGCACGAAGCGCGTGATGTCCGCGCCGCCCGCGCTGCTGAGGAGCACGTAAACCGCGTTGTGGAAGTGGTGGGCCCGCTGCGGCTGCAGGAGGCTCCGCAGCTCGTCCAGCAGCGCCCGCGGCAGCAGCTCGGCCTCGTCCAGCACCACGAGCGGGGTCTTCTCCTCCACCTCGGCGCGCGCCACCACGTTGGCCACCAGCCCGGCCAGCTGCTCGCGGCAGGCCTGCGCCGCCCGCGGTTCGGGGCAGTGGTGCCGCGCGTGGTACTGCAGCACCAGCGCGTCGTCCTCGAGGACCGCGCGGAAGTGGCGCGCCAGCAGGCGGCCCACGTGGCTCTTGCCCACGCCGCTGGGCCCGTGCAGCGCCAGAAGCAGCGGGCGGCTGTGCACGTGCGTGGCCAGGTAGTCCCGCAGCAGCGCCACGATGCGCCCCACGGCGGCCGGCTGCCCGAACACGGCGCGCTGCAGCGCCTTCTCCAGCCCGTCCAGGTCGTAGCGCTGCGCGTTGTCGTCCAGGTTCTCGATGGCGTTGAGCACCTGGAAGCCCACGATGGCCACCAGCAACACCAGGCAGCGCTGCGCGCGGCTCCGGCGCTCGGCGTGAGGCCGGCACTTGCGCGAGGGCTCCGGGTAGAGCACCACGCGGCTGCGCCGGCGCCTCTTGCGCGGCGTCCTGGACGGCAGCTCCGCCGGGCCGTCGAAGGTGAAGAACTGCGGCCGGTCCCAGTCGGCGTGCGGCGCCCCCGAGCTGCAGCCGGCTCTGGCCGCTCCAGCCCCGGAGACCGGCCCCGCGCCCGGCGGCAGGAGGCGCCGCTTGCGCAGGAGGCACACGCGGCGACGCAGGCGGACCACAGCGCGCAGCGGCGCGATCACGCTCGGGCCGGGGATGCTGGGGCCCGCGGTTGCGGGCTCCAGACTGGCCTGGCCGCCGTCCATGGCGCAGAGGCGGCGCTCGGCATGCAGGTCGCCCTCCCTGCAACAGGAAGATGGAGAGGGTCTCCAGACTTCCGCCCGGCCAACTGGGACCCTTCCCCAGAATGACCTCACCCCTCTGGGAGGTCCCCAGGGAGTGCGGCGGGGTCGGGGGGTCCCGGTGCGGGCCTCGCAGAGCCTGGGTCTCGCCCTGGTGACCAGGAAGCAGCTCCCCGCGGGGCCCCAATGCAAATCTCTCGGGTCCTCCCATAAACAGCCTCTGGCCTTGAGGAAGTGGCGGAGGGGGGAGGGCACCGCTTATCGGGAAGCCAACCGGCTTCCTGGAGGAGAAGTCGGTGCCAACTAGGCGCCGATTAGGGTGAAGAAGGGTCAAGGCGCGACCCGCTGCCCGCCCACAGGTCCGACCGCCAGGCGCCAGGGGCCCTCCGAATCCCAAGTGGGAACCAAGAGAAGTAGAGGCCCAAGCGCCCCTAGAGTCCAGAGACCTCCCCGACACTCTAAAAATTGCTTGAAGGGGGAGGGGAGGGGATCTGGCCAGAACTTCTGTTGAGAATGGGCCCAGGCCTCACTCCCCCAAACTGGGAACCTCCCAACATCCCTCCAGTGAACACACTGATGGAATGGCCAGCACCGAGCCCCCCAGAGACTGGTGGGGTGGGGTGGAAAGATGGACAAAAAGAGCCAGAGAAGGAGGGCAAGAGCCTCTGGGGAGGCGAGAGCTGAAGATAGCAGGACAGTTGCCCCGGCCCCCCACCTGCCCCATACCTGCAGCTGTCAGGTTAAGCTCCTGCTGGCCCCCCAACCCACCAAGGGCAGCCCCCTACCCAGGCCTGATGCTGGGGCTGCAACTCAGGACACAGAAAACACCAGGTTCCTGGGGATGGTCCCAGAGGAGTCAAGGGTCTGGCCGGGCCAGCTCAGGCCTGGAGGGGGAGCAGCACCTGCGGGTCCCCGGGGAGTGTGAGGGGCGGAAGCGAGGGGAGGTTTCCGCTTGTAGGCGAAGGAAGTGAGTCAGGGGTGTGGCCGGAGGGCGGGACTTCGGCTGGAGGGAGGCGCCAGAAGGGGAGGTCTGGCTGGCTGGCTCAGGTCACTTATCCTCCTTGGCCCTTGAAGCCCTCCTGGCTCGTCCTTGTCACCCGGTAAGGCTGGGGGAGCATCCCCTCCCCTGGGATCCCACAGCCCCTTGCATGTCAGCCTGTCCTCCACGGAACTCTTACTTCCCCAGGGACATCTCCTGCGCCTGACCCCCCACAGGGAGGGCAGCAGGGCAAGAGCAGAGGGGACCATATGCCTAGTGGGGTCTCCCCAGTCCCTCATTCTTCCCCGCCCCTGGCCCCAACCTGGGGGCTCCCAGAGTAGTTCCTTTCCTTCTCCTCTCACCCCTCCTCCTCTTCCAGGGCCTGGGGCTCCCTTCCCTCCATACCCTTCCCTTCTACCCCCCGCACCCCGCAGAGCCCTCCCACCCCAAGGACAGTTGAGCACACTGGGACAGAAATTCTAGAGCTGGGGGAAGACCCGCAGGCACAGGTCGGCGTCCTGGTCAGGGAGCAAATTTAGAAAAAACTAAGGCAGGTGGGGGTTCCTGTGTCCCTGCCCAGTCCTACTCCCATCCCTGCACAGATGGGCCTTTCTGAGTGACCCTCTGCTCTTCCCATTCTGACCAAGGGAGGTACTGCACCGTGGCCCACGCTGGTCTGCAGCCCTCCCGGAGTGAGTTCATCAACCCGTTGTGAGCCCAGGCTAGTCTGGCCCTGTGTCCCTCTGGCACCGGCAGTCCAGCGTCCCTTGGCTGTCCTGCTGTGGCCCCCAACCTCATGCTCATACCCCCCCAACCGTCCTCAGCCTCCCTTTGCCCACATGGGCTCTCTGCCCAGCACACCACCCCTGCAGCTCCCCACCCGGCTTCACTGTGACCAGCACGCACAACCAGCATCCGGGAAACGTGGCCCTTGGGCTTGGGAGTTCTCATTCTGTCCGAAATATGGGAGTTCCTGTTTGCCCATGGGTTCAGTGCCCTCGGGCAGGGTCACCGCACGGAGGAAGCACAGCTTCTCCACATCCTCCTCTCCAGCTGTGGGGCCTGGCTCCCCAGGACCACCACCCCTCTTCTGCACAGGAGTGGGTGCTTGGGGCCTTGGGCACCTAACCCACCACATAGGCGGCGGTGCTGTCAGGCTTCCTGGGACCAGGGGTGAAGGGCATTATCCAGGCCCTGCCCATGTCCCATGATCCTAGCACAGGTATGGCGGGGTGAGGTCCTGCTTGGCTCTCTGCTTTCTAGGGAAAACGGAAGCAACTGGAAGAGGACCACCTACCACCACCTCCACCCACACATCTGTCCTCCCTAAGGACGTCCCTCCTCCCAGGGACAGGCACGGGCATCCAGACCGTGGCCTACAGAGGAGGCATGCCCTTAAGGTACCCACCCACCCGGCCCACATCCAACGCGCGGGCGTGCCCACCAACAGCTCAACCACTGGGTTTACCCAAGCGCCTTTTATTTACACACGTGAAGGCTCGCTGTGCGCAACAGCTCGCACGTGGCCGAGACGGTGCAGCTGAGCAAGGACCACACGGCTCCAGGGGTAAACTAAAGCAGCCGTTCCTCAGCGACACCTGCTACACAGGGCGCTGCTGGCCGATTCCCTGCCTGTGGGGCCGTGGACCGGCCAGACTGTCCTGTGAAACACTCGGGCGCCCCCAGAGCAGCTGGTTCTACCCGCAGATGCTCCCACCCATCTGATCTGGGCCCACAGGGCTGGGCCTGCCCCTTCCCTCAGGCCTGGGTCCCCCTGCCCTCTCCTCATGGAAAAAAGGTAGGTTTTTCCTAATCCCAACTACAGCCAGTCTGTCTTCCCTACAGAAGCGGAAACTCACACCATGAGGCAGGAACATGCCGGAAGCTCCCCACAGCCTGGGAGTGACTTCAAGGGGCCAGCTGGGCCCATCACACCAGCGCTGCCCTCCAAGGAAGCAGACAGGGGCCTCCGAAGAGCACACATAGGTCCCTGGATCCAGGTCAGGGTGGGGCTGAGGCCCAGCAGAAGGCTGCCCCGCACAGGCCGTCCAAGGGCGAAGAGTGCTCGGCTCCAGCCAGCCCAGCCCCACGAGCAGCCCATCTGCCTTCGGGAGAGACGGGGTCCCCAACACTCCAAGTCCAGGGGAACGCCTACTGGCCAGCCAACGTCACAGACCCGCTAGGGGCCCGGCCCGGTCCGGAGCGGCCCCCGGGAAGCCTCCCAGCCCAGCCGGAGCGGACACAGCCGGGAGGGGCAGCTCCAGGGCCTGCGTCTCGGTGGCCTGGGCCGGGCCGGGCCTCTGGTGCTCCAGCCGCTCCAGCTTCTCCCCCAGCTGAGAGTAAAGCTCCTTCACCGCCTCTCCACTCTGTGGGGGAAAGCGTGTGGCTGTGGGGCAGGCCCCAGGGTCACTCGGGACACCTCCACGTGGGGGACATGCATGCAAGGAGAGGGCCGGGGCACGCACCTGGCCTGTGGGCTCCAGCGCCTTGCGCAAGGCGTCCAGCGTGGATGGTGCCACCCGGTGGTGCAGGTGGAGGAGGAGCCGCAGCACGTGCCGCTGCACGCTCTCTTTCCTGGGGGGGGGGGGGGGGGGGGCGCTGCAGTGACCCAGAGCCCACCGCGACCGCCCCCCAGCTGGGCCACACGCCCTGCCCCTGCAGCTGAGCCCGCCCCCCACCACCCTGGGCAGGGGCAGTGCGGACAGGGGTGGGCGGTGGGCACCTGGGCGAGGCCGTGAGGAGGAAGCCGTCAAAGAGGCTCCTGCAGAAGTCCTCCAGGGCGAACTCGTCCGCCAGTAGCGCCAGGTTCCCCATGAGCAGGTGCAGGAAGATGTCACCAAAGGCCAGGTCACCGAAGGTCTCCACTGCAAGCACAGCCCGGGTCAGCCCCGCCCGCCCTGTCAGCCCTGCCCCTGGAGTGGCGCAGGGCCTGGGGGCGCGGGCCTGGTGTGCCTGCAAGCCAGAACCAGGGACCCACACAAGCCAGGCGGACGGGGCAGGGGGCGGACAGGGGCCCCAGCCTAGGTGGCGAAGCAGGCTACAGTGCGAGGACCGGGCCGGGCAGGGCAGGAGAGCCCATCACCAGTGGCTGTGACCCTTGGCCAAGGGACTCGGGATTAAGTGGACTGCAGGAGAGAGAAACTGAACAGAGAACCACCCAGGCAAGCGCCACGGCCCAGGCCACGAACTTGACCTGACGGCTGGCGGACCGGTTCTGAGAGAAAGACGACAACGGAAAGTGACTTCATGCTTCGAAGCCACGGACTCCAACACTTGAAAGAAACAGCAGAAGCGACTAGCAGGGAGCCTCACTGACAAGCAGAGACGAGAATGCCCACACGCACAGCCGACCGGCTCAGAGCCCCAGCTGGAGGGCAGCAGGCCGGAGGGGGACGTGCACACGGACACCAGTGCTGGACCAGCTGCTCGGGAGACACCACCAGGGCCCTCAGGGCTGACGGAATGACGCCAGCGGCACCCAAAGCGTGAGTGAACCCAGGTGCTGCCAGACACAGCCGGGGTGGGCTCCTGCCCCACATGTGAGCAGAAAGGACGCCCAGGCAGGTCCACAGGCACGACCCCAGGGGATACTGCCCACCAAGCCCAGCACGCCCCACAGAAGCCTACAGATGGCGCGAAACCCGAGCGGTAACAAGGAAACCCGAGAGTTCGGAGTGATACACTTCCCGATTTGAGCAAACTACCCACAGAGGAACGTCTCGGGGCAGCTGGGCAATCATGAGCGGCGCCGGGACCTGCTGGCCCCACGTAGGAGCACGGCTGCCCCGAAGTCTCCTGCAGAGACACCTGCTAGGGCCCTCACGGCCAGGACAGCTGCGCTGCCGAGTCTGGGTTCACGTCCAGACCGTCTCCACGGCCCCCACGCAGGCAGGTGACAGGCACTGGGCTTCACCATGCGGTGCTCTGTGATTTCATCAAAAATGCTCACGATAAAAAGCTAAAAAATAAGGACGCCTGGGTGGCTCAGTTGGTTGGGTGTCTGCCTTCGGCTCAGGTCGTGGTCCCGGGGTCCTGGGATGGAGTCCTATGTCAGGCTCCCTGCTCGGGGGGGAGCCTGCTTCTCTCTCTGCCTCTGCCCCCCCCCCCCTTGCTCTCTCTGACAAAGTCTTTTAAAAAAAAAACAGAGAAAAAACTAAGAAAAAAAAAAACAGAAAAGAATTTTTAAATTGACATCCATTCTAACACCCACTAATGCCACAAAGGAACAACAAGGAAAGGCCTGCATCCCCGCCCACTGGGCAGCAGTGCGGGGCTGGGAGACGCAGGAGCTCCTGAGGCAGCCAGGACACCCCCGCGTCTAGCCCACGCCTGTAGACAACAGAAGGAAACAAAAGTACTGAAATGAATAGAAATGAGAAATGCGAATTAGTTGCACCTGCACTCTTAGAAGCTTCCAGAAACATACTCAAAAGCTCCAGCCTCTGTGGCCACGAGGAGGACAGCCCAAGACGTGTCCACGCTCTGATCCAAAAGCGGTGAGAGCGCTCCCTCACGTGGTCAGAAGCCCCAGGACGGGCCTCACACCACCCGGGGGAACTCTGCTGCATGGAGTCTGGGGTCAGAGG
Source organism: Mellivora capensis (assembly GCA_004024625.1). Taxonomy (NCBI): domain Eukaryota; kingdom Metazoa; phylum Chordata; class Mammalia; order Carnivora; family Mustelidae; genus Mellivora; species Mellivora capensis. Next base: position 23,190 of record PISX010019139.1, read on the forward strand.
GACACGGGGTGAGGGGGACCTGCTGGACCTGCAGGACCCAACCAGGGGCCCAGATGTGGGCGGGCCCTAGCAGCTGGCGACAAGGACACGGGTTCTCCCCGAAGCCTCCAGAAGGAGCCAGCCCTGCCCGCAGCTCGACTGAAGCCCTGGGAGACTCACTTCATCCTCTGGCCTCTGGTAAGAAAACAAGTTCGTGCTGTTCATTCAGACGGAAGCTGGATGTAAACTAAGACCAAACAGCTTCCTTCACAAATAAAACATGGGACATGTGACGCGCACCATTCTCAGACCTGTCGATGACCCAGAAACACGCTCAGCAAGGCACGGGCGACGTCTCTCCGAAGCAGCCTCAACACCCCAGACGGGCTTGCGGCCAGCAGTGGGAAGGCCGGTGCTCCCGAACGCCCCCTCCCTGGCTTGGCCTGCAGCTTACTCCCAAAGGGGTCCACTCAGGCCCTGCCCTCTTCTTCCTACCAAGAAGCCACTGGCCCCACAGCGCCCGTGGCCCGAGACCATCTGGGGTGGGCCCTCTCCACGGTCTCAGGGACTAGAGGGACGCCCCCCTCCCTCACCAGCTGGGATGAACCACAGCAGAAAGGATCCCTCCGCAAATCGCGACCATGGCAAGGCGTGTCTGAGTCTACCAGGCCGGACTCGCCCTTTTACCAGAGCGACGTCCGGAAGACCAGGGCCACACTGAGGCAGCATCTGCCTGCGCACTCACCGAGCCCCGGCAGCAGGCGGAGCAGCGCGTTCTTGTTCCTCTGCTTGGTGACGTGCAGCACGTAGTAGAGTCCCACCTCACAGGCCATGCGCTGCTCCTGCAGGAACCTGCGCCAGCGAGGACGGGTCAGCCCTGAGCCGCTCGTGCCCCACGGCCTTCCACGGGGAGCCCGAGGGCAAAGCACCCCGCCCACGCCCCCGAGCCCGTACTTGGTGAAACTCTCCGGAAGCGTGTTTGGGTACAAGACTGGGGCCTTCTCCTCGGCCGGGAGCTTCTGATCCACGTTGAAGGTATGGTCGTCCACCACGAAGGACATGAGCATGGGCAGGAACCTGGTGATGAGCTCCACCTCCTAGGCCGGGAGAAGACCCCAAACCCGTCCAGCACAGCCCTGCTTCTGTCCTGCCCCGTACCCCGGCCCTCGCCCACCCACCGCACGTCAATGTTTTCTGGACGTCTACCTGAAGGCCCGGTCCTCCTTCCCACCTCTCAAGACCCCATCTTGCTGATCTTCCTCAGCCCCACAGACCCTCTCGCAAAGTTCACGGACACGATCCCACCCCAGTACTGTTACCATCTTGGGCTCCTTGAAGACCTGGCTGTCGATCATGTCCCATGCCCCCTGGCCCAGGGCCAGCAGCCTGAGCAGCAGGAGGAGATCTGGACTGTCCTGTGGGGAAGCACAGGCCTCAACACGCGCTCAGCGGGAACCCCCTCCCCCGGCCCCCTTCTCCTGCTGACATCCCTCATTGCCCCAGAGTCCCCCTGGCGCAGCCACTACCATCCACTTCGCTCCCAGGCTCCACACATCTACCAGCCACCAGGAGGAGCACATGCACACCTGAGCAGCAGCCGTCCCCGCCCACACCCCTACCCAGAGGCAGCAGGCAGCCAGCCCGGCGTGCTCACCCGCGGCAGCGTCTCCTGGCCGACCAGCTCCTGCAGGTGGCGGACAGTGCTCAGCGACAGCGTGTTGATGGCAAAGGGGTCACACAGGATCATGGACAGGTCCCTGCGAGGACGGGCACATTGTGCTTCTGTGACCTGGCCATAGGCCGGGGAGAAAGGCCCCTCCACACAGAACAAGCCTGTCTACCTGCTCCGGATCCCTTCCCGAAACAACTTTGCCATTTGTAACTCATCTCTAACTTACTCAAAACACTAAAGAGTCAAAAAACTTTTTTTAAGAAATTAAGCTCCTGGGCGCCTGGGTGGCTCAGTGGGTTAAGCCGCTGCCTTCGGCTCAGGTCATGATCCCAGGGTCCTGGGATCGAGTCCCGCATCGGGCTCTCTGCTCAGCGGGGAGCCTGCTTCCCTCTCTCTCTCTCTGCCTGCCTCTCTGTCTACTGTGATCTCTGTCTGTCAAATAAATAAATAAAATCTTTAAAAAAAAAAAAAAAAAAAAAAAGAAATTAAGCTCCCGTTTTGGTTCTGAAAACCTGACCCCAATTCTGTAAGCACGTGCAGGACCCCCAGAGACGGAGAGAGAAAACAGTGCTGGGAGCCAGATCCCATCAGCACAGCAGGCCCCTAGGATGGGGCTGAGCCCCCAGCCCTCTGTCACACGCAGGCCCCAATGACTGCAGACACCCGTGCCCCAGCCCAGGCCCAGGCTTCCCCAAGACTCCGAGAGCCTCAGCCACAGCAGCTGGGCCTCAGCGGCGCGCATGAGCGCCCGGTAGTTCCGAGACGCGCTGGAATAAGCTGCAGACAGAGCCTGCTCGTCCAGACGCCTGGGGACAGGACCTTGGGGGCGGGGGAGCACCTGTACAAGGCTCAGCCTTACCCCAGGACTTGCTCCTGCCCCTTCTTCACTCCGTCCAGAAACCCCTGCAGCTCCCGGGCCCTCTTGCTGTCCACAAAGCGCTCACGGATGCAGGCGTCCAGGCACCAGGTAAACTGCAGGGAGGAAGCACAGTCGAGACATTGTCAGAGACCACGGCCGGTGCCCACGTCTCACGGACAACAGGACTCGCTGCCTCACGTGGTCCAGGCCCAACTCAGTGCAAAAGCAGACAGGCCCGAGGTCCCACGTGCCCGGCGGGCCAGGTGGTGCACGGAGGAGGTGGTGCACGTGTTCTGTTCTCAAGGGGCCTCCCCGGCCCACCCTGTGGGGGGGGCGCTACAGTCTCACGTGCTGACACCACAGAGCCCGCAGGAGGGGACACTGGCCCAGGCCACACAGCACCCATGCTGGGGACAAGGGCAGCACAGGAAGCCCTGCCCCTGGAGGGCTCTAGAGCAGGGGAGGGCTAGTGGCCAGGGAAACCCCAAAAGAAGCCAGAGCAAGTGTCCAGGAGGGGCCACAGGGCCGGTCCCAGCTGGAGCAGAGGAAGACACGGAGCAGGCACACAAGAGAGGTAGGGGCAGGCGGCTCTGACATAAGGGCCGGAAGAGGCCCCCTGCCCTGGCGTCCAGTTGGCCGAGGGGGCCCCGGCCTGGCACAGAGGGGCCGCTGGGCATGGGGCACAGACAGGGAGAGATAGAAGGAAGGGGGAGGGGCCGGCAACGCCAGCACCTTGTGGCAGGGGTCCACAGAGCAGATGTCCCCAACGTCCAGCTCGTGCAAGGACATGAGCAGCTCGGCCCGCAGGGTACAGTAGTGCACGTTGCGCGTCCGCAGGAACAGGGTCCGCAGAAACTGCAGCACCATGTCGTACAGCTTCACGTTCTTCCCCACCATCTGCGTCAGCTTCTGCACCACCTGGGGGGGGGGGCACGGTGTCACTGACAGCCCTAGGCAGCACGGCCCCTCCCTGACACCCTGAGCTCCTCTCTCACAGGTGCCGGCTCTGTGTCAGCAGGTGGCATTTCTGGCGTTTAAGGACATGAAGCCCACATCAGATCCCACCTTCTCTGAAAGGCCATTGACCTGTGACCCCAGACTCCTCAGAGCCACCCAGGAGGTCTGCTGCCTGATTGCCCAACTGGCCCAGGGAGACGCAGGCCCGGGGGAGGGACGCTGGGCACAGGGCCCAGGGAAGCCCAGCCTGGGCCACCTGACTCCCCGCATTGTCCCAAAGCACGACGCCCTGTGGCGGCCCTGTCCCACGTCCAGCACCTGACCTGTTCCTCGGTAGGGACCACCCACTTCCGCAGCCCACCGCACGCCCCACGCAGAAGGTTCCTGCTGCACTGCCGCGGCCAGCAGGAGGAAGCGTGGCTCACTGCTCCTGAACAGGGGCTGAGCCTCTGGCTCTAACGTTGGGAAGGACGCACAGAACCTGGGGTAACAGGCGTCACGGCACCCTGACAGCCTGGACACAGTGCACAGACGAGCAGGGACGGCTGAGGCAGCGAGTGCGGGAAAGGCAACCTTGGGGGCCCCAGGCAAGGTCTCTTCAGCAGGCATCAGGCCTGGCCTGCCGGCGAACAAGAGTGGTGAGGCTCAGGCTACTGGCGGGGAGGCCAGCTAGGCCCAGAGCCATGGCCCCAGTGGCTAAGCCACACCCTGAGAGCCATGGGCGATACCCTCTCCCCTCGCAGTGGGTGCAGGCCACACAGCCAGAAAGACCCAGGCTCCCCCCGCGGGCACTGGCTGGGAGGGGAATGTGAGGAAGAGGCCAGAGACCACAGCTAGGAAGTGGTACTGCCACCACTGGCCAGACTGCGGCAGGAGGCGTTAAGTCAGATCCCACTTCACAGCAGCCCACGGTCCTCGGCGAGAAAGCGAAGGACCAACAAAACACCCGGCGCCACTCAACCAGAACCCGGTGGCTCATCATCGCCTCCTATGTGAACCGTCACGCTGGAGCAGGGCAGGCGACTTCTGTGACCCCCAACGTGCTGGGAAAAGCCAAAGTCTCCCTGGTGGCCTCCAGCCCTTCCAAGCTCAGCCCCGGATCTACTCATCGCGTGCCCTCGGCTCGGCCGCGTAAGCCACGTCATTCCCGACTGTCAGCGTGCTCCCCTTCAGAGCCCGTGCTCACCCCCCAGCCCTGCTTCGCCTTGCTCTGCGGCCTCATGTCTCCGCAGCCGCTGGCCACCCCTTGAGCTCTAGATGGCCAGCGTGTGACACTCACTCTGTAGAGTCTGCCCCGAGCAAACACCGAGACCTCTCGGGTCAGCGAAGGGTGCAAGCGCCTACAGCAGGAAGTCAGACTCAAGAAATATTTCCCAAAATAATGAGCGAGTCAGACAAAGAAATGGAAGAAAGGAGGGGCCCCTGGGGGGCTCAGTGGTTAAGCCTCTGCCTTCAGCACAGGTCAGGATCCCAGGGTCCTGGGATCAGGCCCCACATCAGGCTCCCTACGCGTGGGCAGCCTGCTTCCCCCTCTCCCTCTGCTCCTCCCAACTGCTCATACTCTTTAACAAACCCATAAGAATCTTTTTTAAAAAAAGAGGAACGTCTGGCAGAATCAGGAGCGTGTGTCACTCCTGATCTTAGGATTTTGAGTTTGAGCCCCACGCTGGATGTGAAGAGGACTTAAAAATAAAATCTTGAAAACCAAAATTTCCTAGAGCCAAAGGAAGAACCGAGGAACATCACTGGGAAGGCTTGCCAGATCACCAAGGGCCAAGCACATACAGCAAAGAGACCCCCACGAGGCCCAGCACCACAAGGCCGCCTGGCCAGCCACACACACAAGCCCGCCCTTCCCAGGAGCAGATCAACGGAAGCCCCCACAGCGGTGGGGAAGGGGTGGTCAGGGTGCCGCCGGCCTCACCTCGCCCTGGCGCCTTGTCTTCGGGGAAGGGCTGAAGAAGTTGTGCAGGACGGAGAGCTCCGTGCTGAAAAGCGCACTCTCCTTCTCCAGGATGTACTGCTTCAGCAGCGGGGACACCTCGTCCCCGAACAGGGCCTGGTTGTCCTGCCAGATCTGCCGCTTCACCTCCATCGCGCAGGCCCGGTACAGCTCCTTGTCGGCCATCACCAGCTTCAGCTTCTTCTCCGGAACCTACACGCCCACAAAGGCCACCCCTCAGGATAGGTCAGGAGGCCTCAGCACCCCCAGCAGCGGCCACCTCAAGCCCAGCCCCACCAGCAGGGGCACCTGTGCCTGGACCCCAGCCCCCGGCAGAGGCAGACGCCAGCTCTTGCCAAGCCGCCATGGGTCCCATAACCCAAGCTTCTGTCTCTGCCTGGCTTGGAGAACGTGCCCCGGAACTGCTGGTCTGGGCAGGCAGCTCAGGACACCCCCCCCAGCTCCAAGAGGTCACCCTGAGCCAGGGGAGGGCGCAGGGCAGAGCGAGCCCTGAGCTTGCTGGCCGGTGGTGCTAACCTTGGGCAAGTGTTTCATGACGCACATCACCACCGGCTGCAGGGACGGCATCTTCACCAGGGAAAAGCTCTTTTCCAGGAGGTCCTCCAGTTTCTTGTACCTGGAAAAGCTCCGCTTCTGAGCACAGCAGCTGCCTCCGTGCCCCGGGCAGCTGCCAGGTCAGGGGGCGGGTCTCCACGCGCAGGGGCCCGCCGCGGAGCAGGGCTGTGCGGCCCGCGGGTCAGTGCCACGGCTGGGCCCGGAGGAGGGCTGCGCGTCTCCCCGGCCCACCCACCTCTCCTCCGCCTTGCCCTCCGAGGCGATGGCCGACACGCGCTCCAGCAGCTTGTCCCGCAGCTCGTCGAACACCGACTGGTGGAACTCCAGCCGCGGCGTCCCGTGCAGGTCCAGGAACGGCAGGGCGGACTGCAGGGAGGGCAGCAGCACGCCATTCTCCGTCTGGGGAAACAGGCGGCCCGTGTGCGCGGGGTCGGTCGGCTTCGCCTCCTGGGGCGCGGGGCGAGCCCAGGACGCCCGGCGCGGCGGGTGCGAGCACGCCCCCCGCAGCCCCCCGCAGCCCCCCGCAGCCCCACCTGGAACTGCTCGATGGCCTTGAGCGGCTCCGTGCAGTTGGTCAGCGTCTCCTTCAGGTCCTCGCCGTTGGCCACGCCCAGGTCCTGCAGCCCCGCGAACATGGCCGAGGCCGCGGCCCCCGCGCGGCCCGGCGCCCCATCCCCGCCGCGCTCCCCCGGCGCCGCCGCGCCCGCCGCAGGCCCCCCCGGCGTCCGCTCGCTCGGGCCTCGGGGGCCGCCCGCGCTCCGCTCCCCGGCGCCCTCCAGCTCCGCCAGGTCCCGCCGGCAGCGCGGCTCCGCGGGGGCCGCGGCCGCCCACTTCCGTCCTGCGAGGCCGCGTCCGCCAGCCAAACGGTCCCCCGGAAACGCCGCCGCCGGCGCGCAGAGGTTCCTGGGAGCAAGCGCGCTGAGGACGAGCGCCCCGCCCCCTGCGCCGCGGCCCGCCCCCCCGCGGGAGTCCCGCAGGGCCGCGTGCGTGCGCTGCGCGTGACCTCATCCTCGAGCTCAGGGTCCTCGGGGGGCACGGCGGCGCGCTGCGGGGCGCCGGGGGTGGGGGACCCGGGAAGGGGGCTGCCGGCGGGGCCGGAACTGGGATTTTGACCACGTGTGCTTTAATCATGAAGAGTCCCGCGAGCTGTGAGATCCGCCTTTCACGCTGACGGTATTTTGGCTTCACGAGGAGCAGTCCGCCCTCGCTGCCCCCGCCCCCGGGCCGCACCGGGTGCACGACCCTCTCCGTCCCTGGAACTCGGCTCCCTCCTTGCCCAACAGAGACGGGGAAGAAGGTTGTCACGGAGACTAAACTCTACCGTGTGCTTCCGGGGACGCCTAGCAGAGACCCACTGGAGACTTGGGCGACAGAGTGAGATCGGGACAAGGACAGGTGTCCTCGCTCTCATCACGGTGAACATCCAAGCCCCAGGCTAACCCAAGGTGGCCCTCAAGCTGACTCATCCATCCTGACACACTGTGAATTCAAGGCTCAGGTTTTATGGTGTCCCTTGTCCCTTGCAATGCAAGAAGCTTGCACACAGTGGGCACCGCCTGGTGGGCACTCTCCTTGGGCTTCTCTCTGCCACGTGTACAAGCCCCTGGACCCAGCATTTAGCGCTCTGCGGCCTCTCACCTCACCAGCTCACCTCCTCCCCTCCAAACAGCCCCGTATCCTCTCAAGTTTGGCCACACCAGACATCACACCCTCTCCCCTTTTGTGTGCATGGTCTTCTGAAGTTCATCCTGCTAGAAATTCCCTTCCTACTGCCCAGCAAACTCTTGGTCATCTTTAAAAGTCACTTCTCGGGACGCCTGGGTGGCTCAGTTGGTTGAGCGGCTGCCTTCGGCTCAGGTCATGATCCCAGTGTCCTGGGATCGAGTCCCACATCGGGCTCCTTGCTCGGCAGGGAGCCTGCTTCTCCCTCTGCCTCTGTCTGCCTGTGCTGTGCGCGCTCTCTCTCTCTCTCTGACAAATAAATAAAATCTTAAAAAAAAAAAAAAGTCACCTCTTGGGCCACCTGGGTGGCTCAGTGGGTTAAAAGCCTTTGCCTTCGGCTCAGGTCATGATCCCAGGGTCCTGGGATCAAGCCCCGCATCCGCTCTCTGCTCAGTGAGGAGCCTGCTTCCCTTCCTCTCTCTCTGCCTGCCTCTCTGCCTACTTGGGATCTCTGTCTGTCAAATAAATGAGTAAAATCTTAAAAAAAAAAAGTCACTTCCCCCACTACCTCCTCCAAGAAGCCCTCCCTCTTCAGCACAGGTGGAGGGCAGTGCTCCTTCCTGCTGGTCCCACTCCTGACTTTGAGCCCTGGGGGTTGCTTTCCACCCCCTTCCCCCTGAGTCAAGCTCCCAAGGCCAGGCCTTCTACAGCTCTGCCTCTGTTGCCTGTGGGCTGAGCTGGTCAGCTCAGGGCCTAAGGATGGCCATCTGCCGTGCCACTGCTCTAATTCCCGGGGATGCTGGGGCTCAACGTCTGAAGTTGAGCCCTAGAGGAGGTGACAGGTAAATTGCGCTCGGACTCCCTGGGCTTTGGCCTCTCTCCGGGATAGAATGATGTCCACACCACGGCATCAACTGTTGCAGTGCCTTTTTGAAGGGGTCAGGCTCTGGCCCACCACATGGGTGGCACAGGAAGGACCTCTGGAGGGACTGGTGCAGGGACAGGAGCCACCCCCAGTTGCAGGTGAGGCCCTTAAGGGAGGCAACCGTGGTGACAACCCCTGGGTAGAAAGGTAGGCTGCTCCTGTGGGCAGAGGCAGGGCCCTAACAAGTGAAGGCTCAGGAATTCTGCTGGCTGTGGTATGGCCTGCACACCCCTGGGCAAGTTCACAGGGTCTTTGGGCAGGAGCCGAAGAAGTGGGGAACCAGCTGGTCCTCTGCACCCTCCCTGGTCACTGGGCAGGCTGACCTCACCTCAAGATGACAGCTGATCCTTGGGTACACTGGCAGCTTGACCAGTCCCCTGGGTAGCACAGCTGGGTGGGGGTGTCTTGTATTGCCCACAGGGCCCCCCCTCCCATGCAGTCCCCAGCCAGGAAGTCCCAGGCTGCCACCCCACCTGCCCTAGAGAAGAGGGCCCAAACATGACAGGTGGGCAGCAGGCCACATCTGTGGCACAGCTCACCAGTCGAGCACACAACAGAGTTGGGAAGAACCTACAGCATCTCTGTTTTTGGGGTGGGGGGGGTAGATGGGCTTCGGGCTGGACCGTCCTCAATGTCCGCAGCTCACAGAGGGGTTGGCCGGCCAGGAGGGTGGGTCAGAGGCACCCACAGAGTCAAAAGGCCGAGCTGGAGGCCCTTAGCCCTTCTGTGAACAACCGGGTAGCCGGCTGCGCCGAGGAGGCGCTACAGAGTGCAGAAGGGTCCCGTGTCATGGCGCTTGGGTCTTCGGACACCCTGGATCACCACTCCCGGCGCGGCGGGGAAGAGCGAGTTAGAGCAAGCCTCCACGTGGTAGGCAGCTGGGCCGGGACTGCGGGCTGCAGGGAGAAGGTGGGGGCCCACCCAGGCTACAGCGCCAGCGGCCGCGCAGCTCGCAGCTCCCCGCGGGCTGAGTCCCCACCCCTGCCCCCGGCCTGGCCTCCTCTCTCAGAGGTCTCCTACGGGAACTGAGCCAGGAGGCGAACGCAGGCGAGCGGCTCATGGAGAAGGCGGGCGGGCGCGGGTTCTGCAGGCGGCACCCAGGAGAGATGTCGTAGGTGTTGGGGCCGGGAAGCTTCGCGTCCCGCGGGGCCTGTGGAGGGCCCTGAAGCTGGGGCTGGGGACGGTGACCCGCACCCCCGGGCCGCGGCAGCCCCGGGCGGGCGGGGGCCTCAACTGTCTTGGAAGCGGGGCGGCGGCCCCCAAAGCTGAAGGCCGGGAAGGCAGGCCGGCTGAGGGGCTGGTAGTCCGCGGGTGACGGCCACTGCGGGGAAAGAGGCTGCTGCAGCACCCTCCGCCCCCGCGGGCCCCGCCCCCTCCGGCCCCCTCCAGCCCGCCCCGCGGGCCCCGCCCCCTCCGGCCCCTCCAGCCCGCCCCGCAGGCCACGCCCCTCCTCCCGGCCGCACCCCGCTGGACTAGCCGGGCGGGCCCTCCACCTTTTGCTCTCGGTTAAAGTCGGCCTTTTGCATGAAGGGGCTTTCGCTCTGGAACCACAAGGTCTGCCACGCCCTGCGGCCACCGCCCTCTGCAGCAGCGGCAGCGTGGTTGGGGGGCAGGGAAGGCCGGCGGCCGGAGCCCCCCTTCCGGGGGCAGGGGGCGGGCGGTGGGGAGAGGCGAGGAGGGGCGGGCGGCGGGGAGGGGCGGGGAGGGGCGGGCGGCGGGGAGGGGACACGCACGGCGGGTGCGGAGCCTGCGGCCGATGCTGAAGTGGGGATGCGGGGAGGCCTCGCGCACGGAAGCGTCCGGCACCGGGTACTTGGCGGGGCCGGGGGTCTGCAGGTCGGTCACGATGGGTGGGCGTCGTTCCAGCCCTAGCAGGAAGCAAGCTCCGGGCCTGGGGACTCAGCGGGCGCCTCCCCAGCCCTGCCCGCCTCCCCAGACGGGACTGAGGTGGGGGGTAGCCAGGACCCTTACACAGCTCCCTCCGGTTCTGGGTGCAGATAGGCGGGTGCTCCTGGAGGAAGCCCGGTTCCGTCCTGAGGCCAGCCTGGAGCTCCTGCACTCCCGGGGGCCACATCTCCCCGGCAGCCCCTGGCTGGGGGCCCCACAAGAACACACTAGCCTTGGGCCTACAAGGGAGAGGGGGGAGCGCTGTCCACCCAGCCCAGTGGCCGTCCGGCCCCGGCGGCTCCCCCGGCACACCCAGCTTCCAGAGGAGTTACCGGGCTGGCACAAGTGGCCTCTGCCTCAGGGAACCATGAGTCCAGTGCTGGCCTCCACTGATGTAAAAATTCGCCAGGAATTTCACAGCTTTCTGGTCAAAATTCATTGTCAAAGTATCTGGCTCTCTTCTGCAGGGACACCTCAGAGCTCTGTGACCTCATTAGCCAGCCATGGGCAACCCCTGCCTCAGTTGCCAGGAATTCCCTTGGGAAGGAACATTGCCCAGCCCTGGAGGGGCTGCTACCGTGGGCCCCTGGCTGGCCAGGTGTCAGCCTCAGCCCGGGGGACCCCTAGTCTGCCCCAGTGACTTCTGGCTTGGCCTCCTTTCCACTCTTCCTCCCTTTCCTTATCCCAAGCCCTCTCCTCCCCTAGAATCTGGGGTCTCTCGGACAGCTGGGGTCCACTTTAGCAGGGCTTCTGGGAGGACCGGGGCCTCTACACAGGACTGAGCTGTGCGGGGGCCATCCAGGATGAGGAGGGGAGGGTGGAGGGACCCAGGAAAACTCCCTGGAGGAGGAGCTCTTGCTGGAAACCCAGCCCTCAGAAAAGCAAAGCAATGGAAGGAGGGTCTGGGTGGACCCTGCTGACCATAGAGGCAGTCTGGGGACTGGAGCTGCCTGGTGGCCCAGAGAGGGCTGAGGTATGGGGGCCTATCTTCTGCTAAGTTGCACAGAGGCTGGAAGGTGTCATAGATGAATGGGGCTGCCCAGGCTGCAGTGTGAAGGAATATCGAGCCCACGTGAGACAGAGCCCGCTTGAGCACTGGGGCCCCCGGCTGTGCCCTGTGCAACTGAGTAGCCTGCTAGCCCTAGGCCTGGTCTTGACCTAATCCGTGCCAGCAGGGCCCAGTCAAGAACAGCTCGTTCTCCAGACCTACCCCCACCGAGTCTCTGCAGATCTCTCCCAGCCAGCACCGACCCTGCCTGGCCTCAGGAGGCGCTCCGGATAGATGGAAGGAGGGAGGGACAGAAACTACTTTCAGGAAACACGGGGTTCACGAAGGTGAGGGGCTCACGGCCTGTGCTCCGGGCCCCTCCCTTGGTGCACGGTGTTCTGCAGGGGCAGCTTTCGCCACAAAGCCGCCTTCACTGGACATTTGAGATGCTCTGATGGCTGACCTCACATCACATAGACGTTCTCAGCCACCTGTCCGTGGGTTCCTGTGAGCAAAAGTGGCCCATCCAAGTCGGTAACATTCGGTTACTTGACCCGTATCCCCTCACTGCTTTCCGGACAGCGCCCGTGGCCTTGCTGGAGGGAGCATCGCGCACCCCTGCTATCAGCGCTGGTGTGGGGTTCGACCTTGGGTTTGTTTCCTGACTGCGGGTTCTGCCGTTAAGATGTCCACATTCCATGTTCCTACCCCAGTGTGATTTTTCTTATTTTTGTGAGGTATGATAGCATATCTCAGCCTAAACTTGTTGCAATCTTTTTTTCCCCACTCGTAGTCCGCCTTTTCGCAGTTTTTTTGTGTTTTCTGACACGTACTAGAATGTTCTCTTCTTTTTCTTTGATACTTTCCTTTGTTTTTATAGTTAAGAACTCATCCCTATACAAAAAAATAAAATCAGTTATTGTTTAAAGTGGAAAATAATAGGGGCGCCTGGGTGGCTCAATGGGTTAAAGCCTCTGCCTTCGGCTCAGGTCATGGTCTCGGGGTCCTGGGATCGAGCCCCGCATCGGGCTCTCTGCTCAGCGGGGAGCCTGCTTCCTCCTCTCTCCCTGCCTGCCTCTCTGCCTACTTGTGATCTGTCAAATAAATAAATAAAATCTTATAAATAAATAAATAAATAAATAAAGTGGAAAAAAATACCCACTTCCAGGGGAAAGACTCCAGAGCAGAGTTCCAAGAGCCCTGAGGCACAGACACCTGCCCTGAGGCCTCCCACGATGCCCAAGAAGCTTTCCAGGGCCTCTGATCTAAGGAGAGCGCTTGGGAGCAGGTAGCAAGAGTCCAGGCCCAATCCCATCCTACCCTTCCCAGCAGGGCTGTCCCCAGTTCTCCGAGCTTCCCAGGTCCTGAGGCTGACCCTCCCAGCCTGTTGCCTGTCTGGGCCTCAGAGTTCCACCGGTAACATGGGAGCACTCACTGGGTTAAGGAAAGGTCCTCCTGGACCAGGTAGGGCCCAACAATGGCAGGCCCCTTCATAATGGTTTCCAGGCAACAGGTTTCCCTTCTCTGAGGGAAGGGGATCAGACGTGGAAAGGGGCAGGAGCCAAAGGCGCTGTTGAGGCAAGATGGCAGCTACTCAGAAACACAACCTCTTCACACCAGAACCTCACTACATCCCTGGGTGAGTGCTGGAGGAGGCAGGGGGTCTGCAGAGGGCGGGGGAGTGGGACTGGGGCCACAAGGCTCAAGGCCACCTGTGAAGAGAGCACCAGAGCCAGTGTCTGGGGAGAGGGGGTGAGGCCCGAGGGCCCCAGAGAGGCCCTGGGCAAGGCTGCCGAGGCCCCCGCCTCCCCTCCCTGCTGGCCCTGTGCTGAGAGCCCCACCAGATGTCCCACATCTGGGACAGCCCAACAGCTGGCGGAGGCTGGCTGCATCCACCCAGGATACCTGGCGTGCTGCGTGTCTTAGAGACACAAGCTTCGGAGCAAGCTGATTGGCGGGACGCCAGGCCACCCCACTAGGTGCCCTAACGTAGAAACAAAAAAGGAGCCCCTCCATGGCGTATCATGCACGCTCCTCCGTGCAAGCAGGTCCCTGGGAAGGAAGGGCGGCTGCAAGGAGTCAGGCCCCACTTTTCTCAGTGGTTCTAGGGGAAACGCTGGGCCAGGCGACGAAGGACGGGCTCTCACTCTCCAGGCCCTAGCCCTGCTTAGCTCTCAGACTAGCAATTCTGTGTTCACTCTGGCAGTTTTTTCAAAAAACTGTGATGCCCACGCTACTTCCCCTTGTATCTCTAAACGACACTCATCTCAACCGTCACCTCCTCCCAGCAGTCCTCCTGCCTGCCTCTCAAGTCCTGGGCAAAAGTCTCGGCCAAATCCCTGCAACACTTCCCCAGTGGGACCACCTTGTGTAGACTGGGCTGTGCCTCCGTCCAGGCCCAGACCCTGTCACTTCCCTGGGAATGCGTCGAGGAGGCGGAGTTCCCTGTTCCCTCCTCCTTAAGCTCCTGGCCTGAGGAGGGCCAGGCAGAGGGTAGATGGCAACCAGCTGTCGAGGAGGACAGTGCATCTCACCTGCGGGCCCGGCCTGTTCTCGGTGCTTGGTCTATGCCACCCGTCCGTGCCTCAGGAGCCTCAGAAGCCCGGTGCTCCTGGGGCTGCCTTTGCGCGGTTGACCCGGTCAGGCGGCTCTGCCCCGGCCCCGGCTCCACACTCTGCGCATGGGGGCCTGCTTCCCCCTCCTCTTCCCTCTGCAGCTACGCGGGGTTCTATCCGCAGCTGCGCTATCAGGTGGGGAACACCTACGGGCGCAGCACAGCACAGCTGCTCACAGACCCCAGTGTACAGAAGAGCCCCTGCTCCGTGCTGTCCCCCATATCCAAGCCCAAGTTCATTGAGGACTTCAGCAAGCCCAAGCCACCTTGGATGCCCTGCCAGGACCTGACTGAGCCCTATGTCCCCCACTACACCGGTGAGCTGCCCGCCCACCAGTCCTGCCGGCCCCAGGCTCAGCCTCCTGTCTGTTGTCACTCATACCCACCCTGTCCCCACAGGTCTGAAGCCCTACAAGAACTTTGAAATCCTGGGCCGGTTCCCACCCCAGGAGGGGAACGCCCAGAAGGGGCCGCAGGGGGTAGAGAGCATATCCAGGCAGGTTCTGCTGCCTGCGGGCTTCATGCCCTATGCCCCCTACCCCCCATGCCCGCCAGGCAGGAAGGGGGGCTCCAGAGACTTTGGACACCCAGGCCTGCGGCTGGCATACGGAGAGGAGGGCTGGAAGAGCACCACCCCTGTCCACGAGGCCCCTGGGTGGGACCAGGTAACTGGGAAAGGTGCAGGACCAAGCCTCATTCAGCCAGACCCAGCTGGGGGCCGAGGGAGTGACTGGCTTCCCTTGGGCCCTAGCTGTACCACTGCAGAAGGGATGAATACCCACCCCCCGCTCAGCAGCAGGAGACCCTAGACGTGGGCAGGTTCCACAGGCTGCCACAGCTTGACCACCCCAACCTGATCCAACGCAAAGCCATCTCAGGTCGGTGCCCAGGAACTGGGTATGACAACACTCACTGCTCCCCACTTCCCAAGCACTCCAAGACTCCAGAGGCCCAGGCACCAGGAGAGTGAGGGCGAGTGAGAACTGCCTGGGGTACTACCCCCATCCCTGGGAACAGTTCCTTAAC
This sequence comes from Mellivora capensis, assembly GCA_004024625.1. NCBI lineage: Eukaryota > Metazoa > Chordata > Mammalia > Carnivora > Mustelidae > Mellivora > Mellivora capensis. Next base: position 38,277 of record PISX010019139.1, read on the forward strand.
AAGGCCAGAAGCCCCTGGCCACCCGTGGCCACCTGGCCCCAAAAGGCAACTGATCACGTTTAGGGAAGGAAAGAAGCCCCGAAAGGCGTCCGACACACCTGGGAGCAGGTGGGTGTGCCCCAGGGAAGGCAGGCGGAAGCCGGGGCAGCACCCTGACCACTTCCTCCCCCAGGTTATGCTGGCTTTGTCCCCCGGTTTGCTTGGGTGATGGGGGTGAACTACCATGACGGTGTCGCACAGGCCATGGATGAGTTCAGCAAGAACCAGGTATGAGGCCGCCACGCCCGGTGGCATCCACTCCTCAGGGCAGGCAGGAGCAGGGCCAAAGCTCGGCTGGCTTCCCTGGAGGGGGCTGTGAAGGGGAGCCCCCCTTAGGGGCCCTGGGGAGGAGGCTGCTTCTCCTCTGCATCTGTGTTCTCCGTGCATGAGTCTAGGCTTCCTGCTCCTGCTCTGGAGCACGG
>PISX010019140.1:0-39987 GCA_004024625.1 Mellivora capensis
GAATCCAGTGATACATTAAAAATGATAAGACATTTAAACTGTATCCTCTTTAATGTTTTTCAAAGGACATAAATTAAAGGCTAGAATTCCTTTATTATTACTTTAGCTATTCTGATAATGTTCCTTTGACTAGGATTTCATGTGGAGCCTGGGTCCCAAGGGTCCAGGATTCATAAAGATGCCAAGTATTCATCATGTAATTGTAATTTGAGTCTTTGTCAAGAATGGAGGTAAATTTTAGACAGGAAGATAAAGGGGCTGTATTGTCTAAAGTGTATTTTGATTCCAAAGTTTTCATTTTCAGTTTTGATATTTTTGGTAACAGACATTTTCCTTGTCTTACAGTTCAAGATATTTTGGAAACTATGTTAATAGACAGCTATATCTTCCCAAGTACCACAATAGTAAGTAGACAAGCTTTATATAATTAGCTGTCTCATGATTGTTATTTAGAAAGTACTAAAAAGCTTTTAGATTTAAATCAAAACTAGTTTGCTTTAAAACACATCCTGAGGGCGCCTGGGTGGCTCAGTGGGTTAAAGCCTCTGTCTTCAGCTCAGGTCATGATCCCAGGGTCCTGGGATCGAGCCCCGCATTGGGCTCTCTGCTCCGCGAAGAACCTGCTTCTTTCTCTCTCTCTCTCTGACTGCCTCTCTGCCTACTTGTGATCTCTGTCAAATAAATTAAAAAAATGAAAATCTTTAAAAAAAAGAAAACACATCCTGAACTCTTTCCTACCTCTAATTCTGATCCTAGTCCTTTCTTCATGATGAACATAGCAAAAATTGTCTTTTAAAAAGGTTTATATTTTTTACTGGATTTATTTTTCCATTTGGAAGGCCTTCGCTGTCTCTCAATACAACCAGACTATGTAAAAATAGTCATATTTCTGCTCTCTTATGAAAAAATAGTAGAATGGAAAATTGTATACTTTCCTTTATGTGTCTTTCCCCTTGGTAGCCAGATCATTTGAGCAGTCTTATTATTGTGATGCTGTATGATTTCCAAGATAGAAAATTTCAAGCTCGTCTTTTTTCTGATAATGAAGAACCCATAGCAGAAGTTCAAGAAGTAGAGAACCTTCTTAACAGGTAATTGTTAAAGTGCAAAGGAGATTTTATATGAAATAATTATTAATATTTTCACTGGTAAAATTGTATACCATATAATGTATAGATAAGTGTCAAACATTTATAGAGGAAAAAAATAAAAGTTCATGTTTCTCAAATTCCTTTACAAACAGTCTTGAACAGGTTAAATATTCTGTTTAAAATCAAGTTGTTTTGAAAGCTTGAATTGTAAGATCCAGCTTGTAAGTATTTAAAAAATCATGAAAAATTCCTAATAATATTGTAGCATATGCATAAGTTAAACTTCATTTGAAATAGCTATTATTTATTGACCTAGCTCTGTTTATAACTCTCCAACAAGAGATAAGAACCCACTACTTTGCCAAATTTAAAAAAAAAACACAACTTCTATGTAATTAAGAACAAACTATTAAGTTTTAAGCTTGTTTTCTTTTTAGATTAAATCTTGGCAGAAACCTACTATGGAGAAAATAATAGTACCTACCTAAAAAGATGGTTGGGAAAATTAATTAAACTAATGGATATGAAATGCTTAGCTGTGAACCACACACATAATAAATGGTCAATAAATGTTAAGTGTTACTTTTAGGGCTTTTGTTATCCTGTTGTTGAACCTTAGTGGAAAGCAGAATATAGCAACAAAAACAAAAAACAATCTTGTAGGAAGAATTTTCCCTAGTGAATAATCTGAAAAGTTACCAGTATGGTATTTGTTTTTATGTTGTTATGGGAAATTCAAGCAATGTCATTTAGATTATGAGGCCAGAGGACTAAGGTAGGAATGATAATAATAACTGACAGTTACTGAACACTTAATATGCATCAGTCACTTCTCAGGAGCCCTTTAATAAAAACCCTCTGAGAGAATACTGTTAGCAAGCTGTATTTTAACACATGGAAAAACTGAGGCCCACACAGGTCAGGGGAACTTACCAAAGGCCATAGATCCAAGAAGGGTGTGGCCAGAATTCAAATTCAGGAAGGCAGATACCAGAGTCCCAGTGTTAACCATTTCTAGGCTATTGCTCCTTCCACTTAGGACAGTGAGGTCTTGCTGAAGTCCTCTGGAAGATTAAAGTTAAGACATAGTCGTATCTCCTGTTAGCTGTAGCCGTAAGAAATTGTAAGGTGGAGAAGAGCAAAAACAATCAGAGGTATCTCCCCTCTGTGTTAGATGGGCAAGACTCACCCTGTTTCCTGTGTGGGTTTCCGGGAAACCACCTGACTGCCCATCCCACTCCTGGGCAACCTGCCTCCCAGGACAGGCATCCAGACACATCAGAGAGAACTGATGGGGCGATATGCTGTGGGACAGGCTTGGAGTTTCAGCTTTGCTGAGCTTCCCTCAGTTTCTGTTTGACTTAGTCAGGACTCAAGAGACACTGGTCGAAGTCCCAGCTAGTCTCTGTGAGCCTAATGAGAATGGAGGTTAGCCTGAGTCGGCCAGGAAAGCCACAGGGCTCTAACCAAATAAGAAAGACCAGACTATGCTTTCATCATCAGCAGATTTTTAGCTGAATGCTAGCAAGGCAGTGAATAGGACAAGCAAGGGCCATGGCTCAAGGAGGCCAAAGGAGCCAGAAGATACCACTGTCTGAGGATTCCTGATTCCCAGTTCCTGAGCTTACGTGTTACAGTTGTGTTTAAGTTTCTTCATATAGACTAACTTGTTTTAATCATCTCCATACCCCAATTCCAAATTCTAGGTTTCCCAGGAATTTGGCTCCGTAGGGTTTGGGTGCATTCCTTTGAGCCAATCCCTCATGGCCAATAGAGTAGGAATCTCTCCATCAACCTCTGTAGATCTCCGGGGGCTTAGGGCTGGGTGCTGTTGTCTCCAGGGAAGAGTCATTGAACACTTGAAGTATACCTTAGTGTGTTTCTACTGACAGGATAAAAACCAATTTTAAGAGGTGATAGAAGTAATTATTTAGCAAGAAACCGAGTAAGAATGACTTCCTTCTTATGAAAATTCTGTTTGATCTTTGTTGTTGTTCTTGTCTCTCCCAGACATCCTTGTGTTTTATATGCTATGTACCAACTTGTGTCTTTTCCTTTTATTTGTTCATGGCTTTAGTGATCCAATCTAGGATGATACCTATTACCATTTCGAACATATGCAGGGTCCTTAAGAACTTATTCCTTGTATTAATCAATTATGTTTTAAATACTATGTGCATGGGTTCAATAAAAAGATAACACAGCCATGTCCTCTCTCATTCTCTATGCCCTCACACTAGTCCAAACATCAGTTTGTACCAAATAATGTGTTGGACTTTTGTGAGGCAGAATTGGAGAATGAGCAGCGAAAGACTAGAGAGAGAGCAGGACGGGAAAGAGTTAGTAGTCCCTCCTTCCACACCACCCAAAACTATTCCTCCTGAAGCCTTCCACATTAAATTATGGCACCAACGTCAACCTGGACATCAACCTTGATACTTCTTGCCTCCCCTTTCCTGTGCCCATACCATACCTCCTGTGGTAACTCCACCTGGAAAACATGCTTCATCTGTCTACTTCCCATTTCCACTACTACCTTCCAAAGCCAAGCCACCATCTTGCTACACCAGCTTCCTTGTTGATTTCCCTGCCATAACTCATACTTTCCCACAATCTCTTCTACATGACAGGTAGAGCAGTATTTTAAAAATGTAATTATTTGGTCATAAGAGAGTGTCTTGAACTTGACTTATCCTCTTGCTGTATCTACCAGCTAGAAAACTGGACAAAATATATGAGGCAAAGATTTGGGCATCAGACAAGACACAGCACAGAAACTTGATCCCTGAGAGAATGAAAACAAATGAGATGAGCATTAGAATAATCCTGGCTTTTTGTCTAGAGGTACTTTCCAACTGCATTACAGGAAGGGGGGGCAGCCCAAGAGGAAAATGGTAGTCTCACTAAGGAAACAGAGATCAGAATTTTGGAAGGCTGAATGATAATTTGTCTTTTCTTTTTTATCCTATTAAAGTGGTAAGGTCATTTATACTGAATAATTTTTTTTAAATGTTAAAACCAATCAGGTACTTTATTGAAACAGGGATTCATTACCTTTGTTCAGATATGTCTCTTTTCTCGTCTTCCCCAATTCTCTCATTCCCTATAATGTTCCAGTTTCTCATTTGCCAAAATGGTCCCCAAATACTTATTCATGGGTTTTTATATCTCATATTCTGTCTACCTCTTCTTTGGAAACTCTTAGACTATTTTGCTTAATTAGTGAATATTCTGAAACAGTTGCCTGGATGGTATCTGATTTTATATTTGTATGAGAAATTCAAGTAATTGACTGAAGATTATCCTTTGGCATTGAGAAAATATTCCAGTTAGGGGAGCCTGGGTGTCTCAGTTGGTTGGGCGTCCAAGTCGTGGGTTCTGCTGGGGTTGTGATCTTGGCATAGTGGGATGGAGCCCCCTGTTGGGCTTTGTGCTCGGCATGGAGTCTGTTTGGGATTCTCTCCCTCTCCCTCTGCCCCTCCCTTGACTCACATGTGTGCTCTCCTCTCTCTCTCTCTCTCTCAAATAAATAAAATCTTAGAAAAAGAAAATATTCAATTTATGTTTAAAGAGAACCACATATACACAATATACAAAAATAAATTTGAAATGGATTAAAGACTTGAATATTAAGACTGGAAACCATAAAGCTCCTAGAAAAAAACATAGGCAGTAAGTCCTTGACATCAGCAATATTTGTTTGCACCAGTCTCCTCAGGCAAGCCCAATGAAAGCTAAAATAAATTAACAAAAGCTAAAATAAATAAAATAAAATAGCTTTTACACAGAGAAAGAAATCCAACAAAACAAAAAGGCAACCTACTGAATGGGAGAAGATATTTGCATATCATCCATCCAATAAAGGGTTAATGTCCAAACTATATAAAGAACTCATACAACTTAATATTAAAAAACACAACCAATTTAAAAAGGGGGAAAGAACTTGAATAGACATTTTTCCAAAGAAGGCATATAGATGGCCAGCAGCACATGAAAAGATGCTCAACATCAATACTTATCAGGGAAATGTAATTCAAAATCATAATGAGATACCTGACACCTGTCAGATTGGCTAATATCAAAAAGACAAAAAAAAGTAAGTGTTGACAAGGATGTGAAGAAGCGGAGAAAAGCAAATCCTTGTACACTGTTGGTGGGAATATAAATTAGTGCAGCCACTGTGGAAGACAATACGGAGGGTCCTCAAAGAGTAAAAGTAGAACTACTATACATCCAGCAAGGCCACTGCTGGATATTTACCCAGTGAAAATGAAAACACCAATTCGAAGAGATACATGCACCCCTGTGTTCATGGCAGCATTATTTACAATAGCCAAGACACGGAAGCAATAGATAAATGGATGAAGATGGGATATATACATAAAACTCAACCATAAAATGGGGTGCCTGGGTAGTTCAGTGGGTTAAGCCTCTGCCTTCGGCTCAGGTCATGATCTCAGGGTCCTGGGATCGAGCCCCACATCAGACTCTCTGCTCAGCGGGGAGCCTGCTTCCCCCTCTCCCTCTGTCTGCCTCTCTGCCTACTTGTGATGTCTCTGTGTCAAATAAATAAGTAAAATCTAAAAAAAAAAAACAAACCAAAAATCATAAAAAGGAATGAAATCTTACCATTTGCAACTACATGAATGGACCTAGAGTGTGTTATGCTAAGTGAAATAAGTCAGAGAAGGACAAATAGCATATGATTTCAGTTGTATGTGGAATCTAAAAAACAAATAGTTTCATAGATCCAAGAAACAAACTGTGGGTTACCATAGCACTGAGGGCTGGGGTGAGCAAAATGGGTGAAGGGGGTTAAGATGGACAAACTTCCAGTTATAAAATAAATAAGTCATGGGTATATAATATACATTATAGGGAATATAGTCAGTAATATTCTGATAACTTCAGTGACAGATTAACTAGAATTAACTTGGGGATCATTTCATAATGTCTAAAAATATTGACTCACTATGATATAAACCTGAAACTAACAGGATATTGAATGTCAATTATACACCAATTAAAAAATAAGAAAATAAACTGAAGGAAAATGGTGTATTAGGGTTCTATTCTGGCAACTGATCATACCCCAACTCAAATAAGATTAGGCAAAAAAAAGAATTTAAGATATTTCATGGAAGATTGAACATCAAGATGGCAGGAAGGGCAGTGATGTGGCTATGCTTCTACTAAGTCCTATGACTTAAATATCCTCAAGATTCTCTGACTCTAGTCTCTGCTTCTCTGTGTGCTTTGGCTTCATTCTTTTCCTCCTTTGGTCCCAGAATGGGAAACTTGGCTGCTGACAACTCAGGAGCTTTACATCTTACAGCAACAACACTAGAAAGACTGGCTTGATTCTCTCTTCCCACATCCAAAAATTGTTTGACCCTGCCTTGAGTCAAGCGCCCATTCGCTACCAATCAGCGGTGGCCAAGGAGACTGAGTCAGTGAAGGACCCCTTCCAAGAAAGTCATATGAATGGAGGGAGGAGAGGAACGTTTCTCAGGGGAGAGGGATTTCTACTCCCAGAAGGGAAGCAGTGCTTAGAATGCAAACCCCAGGTTTCTACTGTAGATGGAACATTGGTATGCTAAATATGTTGACCAAGAGCAAGAACTTCCCATTCACTAGGTATGATCATAGCTCCGCCATGATCCGCTGCTAGTCAGAATAACATTCCCTGACTTAAGGACAGCAACGCAAAAACTTTAGGAAATATGCCTTTTTTCACATGAGTGGTTGTGACGGAGCCATGATATTCTTCCTTTTTCTTTTTTTCAAAGATTTTATTTATTTATTTGAGAGAGAGAGAGACAAAGAGAGAGCATGAGCAGAGGGGAGGGGCAAAGGCAGAAACAGACTCCCCACTGAGCAGGGGATCCCATGTGGGTCTTGATACCAGGACCCCAGGATCATGCCTGAAGGCAGAGGCTTAACTGACTGAGCCACCCAGGCACCCCAGAGCCATGATATTCTTAAAATATAGGTTTCTCTTTGTTATTTTACTCTTAGCAAATTGCATTTCTCCACTACATCATGAACCATCACTGACTTATCCAAAATAAACTTCATGGTTCCTTATGGAAAAAGAGAATAAAACCTATTATAAGCAAGTGATTTGTATATTTTCTTTTGTATTTATGTATTACCCAATTACATTAAAACATATTTCTGTTTACCTTCTAACCAGTTTTTCTCTCGATTATGTTTTTCCAGTGCTCTATAGGAATAAGTATGAAGATTTTATTCCTTTTTTTCTGTAAAAGAACCGTAACTCCTTTATTGTTTATTTAGAAATCTAGCAAACTTCTAATTATATAAAATAATTAATGGAAACATTGGGACTAATTCTTTTTGCCATTATTTATAAATGTAAAGTTTCCTGGGACACACTATATTAGGTATAATTTTATATTGTATATTAGTGTCTTTCATTTGAGGGCCAGGATATCATTATCTTCCTTTAGAGGCAGCATTTTCTTTGCTATTGGAAGCCCACAGCTAGACCTGGGCACTAACACACCAGGGAGACTTAGTCTAATCTGGGATTGAAATAATTGGAAGCTGTACTTCAGTCCTCAGGAAGGTCATTTAGTCTTTTTTTTTTTAAGTTTTTATTAATTTATTTATTAGTCAAAGAGAGAACAAGCAGGGGGAGTGGCAGAGGGAGAGAGAGAAATAGACTCCCCACTGAACAGGGAGCCCAATGTGGGGCTCGATCCCAGGACCCTGGGATCATGACCTGAGCCAAAGGTAGACACTTAACCGACTGAGCCACCCATGAATCCTGCCAGTTATTCCTTTTTACTTTATTCCTAGTGTTGTCTTTTGGTGATCCCATCCAAAGCCTGGGGACTTTATCAAAGCTCCCCTCCCATAATTTGGCATGCCCCAAATTTCCATATGTGTTCCCCACGGACCATGAATCATCATAAGCTCTGTATAGCTCTTATCATCTCAGACACATATTTCAGAATTGGCAGGTAATTTCATATATCATGCTCCTTCTACTTGGGACACTGGATAGCTCTCTCACACCCCTCCCTGACTCCTGGCTCACTCCTACTTCCACCCTATGGCTTACCCTAAATGTAACTCCTGAGAAACTTTCCTCAACTCCCATAACAGTACTCCTCCCTTGCGCCACCATAGTATCCTGCCTTCACTTGTCACAAATACTTAAGTCATTTAAAAATAATTGCTTTGTCTCCCTTTACCAGACTCTACAGTTTGTGATATCAGAAACAGTATCTTCCTTGTTCCTATCACCTTATGTATCCCTTTGTTCCTATCACCTAAAACAGTGCCTGGAACACAGTAAGAATGCAAATATTTGTTCATGAATAGATTGGTATTTCTCTATGCTTAGGTGGCCTTCCATTTCCTGCAGAAAAAATTCTCACTTCCTACGCGTGGTATATAAAATTTTTTGTGACGTGAGATCTGGATCTCTTACCACCCCATACTCTAAATATGCTTTGCTGTTTAATATCTCCGTATCTTCAGGGTCCTCTGCCCTCTGTCTGTGTGTCTTTTTTCCCGTGGGGTCTGGAAAACTCATGCTGTCTGTGTCTTCTCTTGTGGTCTGGAAAATTCTTGCTTCTCTTTTAACAGTTTAAGTTTCTGCTCCTGTTCAGAGTCCCTTTGGGCTGATTCTTGTTCTTTTTCTGATACATTTACTTTCTTCTTTATCTGTGTATCTTGCAGCATTCATCATGGGCTAAGATTGTTTGTTTATATGCCTAATACACCACCAAATTATAAGTTACTTACAGGTGGAAGCTCTCTTTTAATCTCTATAGCCCAGGTCTGATCACAGTTCGTAGTTAACAATATTTTAAAAATAGGCATAATAGTTATTATCACTCTTTTAAAAATTTTATTATCACTTCTTGAATAGCCTGACTTTGAAATACATTTTCAAAAGTATGTTTGCAACAGTTCTGTGAGTTAGATATTAGTTCCTAATTCCTAGAGTTTAGAAAAGCTCAATAACATGTCTAATGTCACATAGCTAGTAACTGGTGGAAGCAGAAATTGAACTCACATAATCTGATTGCAGAGTCCAAGCCATACTGACTGGAGAGGCAGGGGGAGAGGAGACAGAAGGAGGGGGGAATATGGCATGATATCAGGAGGGGCAAAAATGGTTCCGTGTACGGCCAGGCATAGATTCATGGATGGGAGTGGTGGAAACTGAGAACAGAGGAGCTGGTTCAGGTTAAATTATTAATACCTAAGTGTATCATGATAAGGAGTTTCAATTATTTCCTGTAGCTAATGGGCTCACTTTAGATTTAAGCTTAGGAATTACAGAACTACAATTTAACATATACAGATCGCCCTGGTGATCTGTACATGTTAAATGTACAGTGTATCTATATAGATACACTGGCTTTGTATGCAGCAGGTGCTGGAAACAGGACATTGAGCAGCTCTCTGTGGCAGTATTCAAATTATAGTGGGCGGTGGACTTCTGGATCAAGGATCCTGAGGAAAGGCCATTTTTGCTTCCATTTTCATCACTGCAGTCCATCTTACAGCTATGGAAGAAGTTACTAGTATAGACACGGGGTAATCCATTTACAGAAGAAATGTGTGCCTGGTTATCCTAATAGCATTTGGATTTTGTCTTTATCCTCAATCTAATATTGTATATTTATACAAAAATCTTTATGACTGTATATATACTTTAAATTACTTTTGTATGATTGAAAAATATTACAATTCACAGTATGAAATGTTTGCTATCTGGAAATTTGGAAAATTATTTCTCTGTGTACTTCTTCCCCCCATATGTACAACACATACATTTTTCTAGGCTTCATAGCTCTAATTTTTATGTGTAATGATTGAATAATTCAGTTGATAGTCCTTATGGTAAATACCATATAGGCATTTGGAAGGACTATTTAATCAAAAGTGGTGTGCACTCAGAAACATCTCACATGTATGATATAGAACAGTAACTCACCTCTTTCTATTAATTTATTTTTGATGCCCATTAATGTATCATGTAGTTGTTTTTAGTGTCCCTTGCTGTAGTTCTCTGACATTAGGAGATAGCACTACACAAATCTAATTTTATTATAGCCCTAGAAGTCTTAATGTTTGATAACCCTTCCCTCTCCTCCCCCAAATGCCCCATCTATGTTCTCCCACTCTGTTTCACTCTCTCTCACTCTCTCTCTCTACCCCGCCCCCCCCCCAATCCCTTCCTTCCTCTAGCTCTCCCTTCCTCATGCAGGCTGCATATTCATACACAAACACATTGTTAGGTGAAAAGTTCTCATTCTACTAGGTAAATAATCTTTTTTTTTTTTGAGAGAGAGAGAGAACGAGCAAGTGTGCGCCCATGGGAGTGAGGAGGAGCGGGGCAAAGGGCGAAGTAGAGAGAGAATCTCAAGCAGACTCCGCTCTCAGTGTGGAGTCAGATGTGGGGCTCAATCTCATAACCCTGAGATCATGACCTGAATCAAAATCAAGAATTAGATGCTCAACTGACTGAGCCACCCAGGCGCCCCTGAGCAAATAAGAATCTTGATCTTACTAAGCTTTCTGTAGCCATATACACCACTCCGGCTGCACTTGACTCTTCCTCTCCTATCTTTCCCCCATTTCTTTTTTTTTTTTAATATTTTTTTAATATTTTTTTTATTTCTTTTCAGTGTAACAGAATTCATAGTTTTACACCACACTCAGTGCTCCATGCAATGTGTGCCCTCCATAATACCCACCACCAGGCTCCCCCAACCTCCCACCCCCCACCCCTTCAAGACCCTCAGGTTATTTTTCAGAGTCCATAGTCTCTCATGGTTCATCTCCCCCCCAATTTCCCTCAACTCCCTTTTATTATTCACTTATATTACTACTGTGAAAATTCTGATTATGGGTCCTATATCCTCATTTATTAGCCACTTTCTATGAGATCTAGAGAAATCACTGGATCCTCATGGCAACGCTAATAACCTTTTCTTGTTTTTCTTTTCTGTTATGGGATAATCAGAACTGGTAAGGACTTGCTATTGAATCATGAAAGTTCCTTAATCTTACCAAGACTACACTGTTGGCAACTATGACAATAACTAGCCTATAGTGAGTGTCTGCCATGTGCCAGGAATTGTGCTAAGCACACATGGTTGGTAATCACCGCATTAATAGCAAGTTAAGTCAACCACATTCTACAGATGAGAAAACAGACTGAGAAAAGAGCTTCATTAATATACTTGAGGCCACACAGCTAGTAAGTGACAGAAATCGAATTTGACTTCAAATTTGTCTAACTAAATTCCATACCTCTTTCGCTACATAAAATTTCTTTCAGTCAGCAACTGATATAAATATCTGGAGAGATGTGTATCTACACAGGGGCAGCAAAAACTGAAAAGAAGAAGCCGCATTATTGGATTTCTATTTTCAAATAATTTATACTATGAAAATTTGAAGCAGAATTATAGAAGTTTGTTAGAATTCTAAATCTAATTTGTGAATTTTTCTAGTGGAAAATTGGTAGTCATGTCTTCAATGCAGTAGTCACCAAGAATGGATTTTCTGTCTCTAGTTTTAAGACGAAATTGGCTGCAGCTTTGGCAAGATGCCGAATCAAACATGATGCCCTTTCAATATACCACATTCTTCCAGAAACAGTTAGGAACCAGGAACTAAGGGCCTCTACTTTGCCACTTTATGCTTGGATAAATACTTGTAAAATCAGGTAAGAGTTTTAATCAAATTGTTTATTCACATTTCAGTTTGCTAGCCTTTCAAAATAATATGGTAAGAAATATTATCTTTTTAATGGGTGGGTGGGGCATATCTAGGAGAGTGATCAAGAAACTGTAGTTTAGTTTACAATCTTATCACCAAATTACCAAAGGTAATTACATAGATATGTCAACTTTTCTGTCTTTAGTTATCTTTTATTGTTGGCTGAAATTGAAGTTCCATTCAATGCAATATATGCAGTGATATTTATATTTATTTTAGGAAAAAGTGCTAGTGTTAAATGCATTTTTAATTTATTTTTAATTACAACTTAATATTGCATATTTACAGTCCTGAAGATGTGTGTTATAGTTTGAAGAAAAAAGGCTATAATAAAGTCAACTCTGTATTGCATATTGATGATAAAGTCTATGCTGTGGACCAACATTGCTATGATGTCTTAATTTTTCCATCTCATCTCAAAAATGATCTTCTAAATACAGATCTTTTCAAAGATTATAAACTTATATTTCAGGTAAACAAACATTCACTTTCATTGTGGTTCTCAATAATCCTACTTACTCAAAGAATCCACTTAAAAATAAAACCTAACATTGGGGGGCGCCTGGGTGGCTCAGTGGGTTAAAGCCTCTGCCTTCGGCTCAGGTCATGATCCCAGGGTCCTGGGATCGAGCCCCACATCGGGCTCTCTGCTCCGTGGAGAGCCTGCTTCCTCCTCTCATAAGGTCTTTGTTTCCATCAGTTATTTTTGTTAATTTTGTCTCCTAACATATATTAAGATGTTTTAAACCCAAATGGATTAGGTATCTCAGAAGTTCTACCCAGTACCTTTTTTTTTAACTTAAGCAAAAAAAAAGTCAGTTCATGCTTCTAGTCAAACCATTTGAAATTCTAATCATGTTATTATCTTGTAGGACAAATCTCGAAGTCTCGCTGTCCACTCTGTAAGGGCTTTGTTAAATATGGATGATGATATCTTAATGGTAAATACAGGTTCATGGTACACAGTTGCCCATATGTCAGTCTTAACAAATAATAATACCTCAAAAATATTTGTGTGTGGAGTAAAATCACAAGCTAAGGATCCTGACCTGAAGAACCTTTTTACAAAAATGGGATGTAAAAGTATGTATAAATATTTATTTGTTTGGTGATTAAGGTTCTGCAAAACTTTGAAATGTCAAAAATGTTTGAATTTGTTATTTTTTGTATTACAAAAACTCTGAATATACTATGCTCTTAAAATATTCCCTAGTTCATATTACACCAGGTACTTCTCATTATTTAACACTGGTTATACAACTGTAGTTTAAATTAATGAATATATTGGCACTTGGTATACTGCTTGGCATTAGCTACTGTATAATTTGAAATTCAAACAATAATTAGTTAAAGAAGGTAGTAGAAATTACCATCCTTTAATAAATAAGAACACATCGAAAGGAGTGCTTGACAGTGTTAATATCTAGGACTAGAGGCTACGTCCCTTGGGCTTCTTATTTTCAAAATCTTCTTCATTGGCTCATGCTGTGACTAAAGATAACATTTTATTAGAGATTCGTTGAGGCTGAAAAACTAAGCAAAACTTTTGACAGGTTCATAGGGAGACCAAAAAGTAGAATTCAGAACTTGACCTGGAGAGGTAGACAGGTAAATACCTAGGGTTTCACTTGGAGAGAGAAGTATGCTGGATAGTGATCAGTTGTCTAACAAACTGAAGCCCAAATTCCAGTCATCTCATTCCCAATTGGATTAAGGTGACCTGGGATTATTAGTGCCCAGATTTAGCTGCCTATCAGAAGCAAAAGTAAATTCTCTGGAAGAAAATAACCTCATCCTAAATCTCACATTATCTCCTAAATTTTTTCAAATACAATGTCTGGCACTCAATTTAAAAACAACAACAACAACAACAAAAGGCGAACAAGAAGAAAAAATAAGACTGATATAAAGAGAAAAACGCTACAATAGGAGAAAACCCATGGATGGTCCAGATACTGGAGATATCAGATGTGGACTTTAAAATAACTATGACTGGGGCTCCTGGGTGGCTCAGTGGGTTAAAGCCTCTGCCTTCAGCTCAGGTCATGATCCCAGGGTCCTGGGATCGAGCCTCACATTGGGCTTTCTGCTCAGCAGGGAGCCTGCTTCCTCCTCTCTCTCTCTGCCTGTCTCTCTGCCTGCTTGTGCTCTCTGTCAAATAAATAAATAAAATCTTTAAAAAATAATAAAAAAATAAAATAACTATGATTAGTATGTTGAAGAGACTAAATGTCAAGTTGTAGAATTTCTGCAGAGAACTGGAAACTAATTCTTTTAAGTCAAAAGAAAATTCTAGAACTAAAAAATACAACATGTGAAATTAAGAAGTAAAAAATTTAACAATAGGTTAGACAGAGCTAAAGAAAGAATAAGTGAACTGATAAGCCACAAAAAAATACCCAGACTGAAGCAAGGGGAGACAAAAGGATTAGTAATATGGAAAAGATCATAAAACACACATGAGACTCAGTGATCCAGTGCTCTTCCACATGCTGTGATTAAGAGCACAGAAAGAGGGCGACTGGGTGGCTCAGTGGGTTAAGCCGCTGCCTTAGGCTCAGTTCATGATCTCAGGGTCCTGGGATCAAGCCCCGCATCGGGCTCTCTGCTCAGCAGGGAGCCTGCTTCCCTCTCTCTCTCTGCCTGCCTCTCTGTCTACTGTGATCTCTCTCTGTCAAATAAATAAATAAAATCTTTAAAAAAAAAAGAGCACAGAAAGAGAAGAGAAAAATAACTGAGAAGAAACAATATTTGAAATTAAGGCTGGGAATTTTTCAAAAATAGGTGAAATAAATTAAGCACCACAAATTCAAGAAGCTCTATGAACTCCAGTAAGAATAAATATATAGAAACATATTAGGTACATTATGGTATAACTGCTGAAAACCAAAGACAAAGCAGCCTGGGTGATAATATAGATTACCTTTAATGGACTAGCAATAAAACTAAAAACTAACTTTTCAACAGAAATAACTGAAACCAAAAAACTATTAATATCTGCATAGTGCAGAAAGAAATTACCAAGTAGATTTCTAAACTCAGCAGAAATTTCCTTTGAAAAAAGATATTCTTAGACAAATGAAATCTGAGTTTGTCACCAGCAGACACATGGAGGATATACTAAAGGATATTTTTTGAGAAGGAATATTTTCTCATACAGAAAGTTGCAGATGCTGGAATAAATGAAAAATAATGGAAAAGGTAAGTAAACGAAATAATTATAATCTAATGTTTTATGGGATTATAAACTAAGGTAGGGTTAAAGTATATGTTATATATAACTAAATTACAACAATGGTACATAACTTAGAAGGAAAAGGAATTAATGTGTTTTATCATCTTTGTTTTGTCTAAGAAATAGTAAATGTAGGAAACTATTAAGTAGTGGCATGTGTTATAACTGGGGCAGTGAATAAGCAAATAATAAGAGAACATTTAACTAATATCTAGGAGGGGGTGGGAAATAGAATATGGAGTTGGAATACCATATTAACATAGAAAGGGTAAGACAAATAGAAAGCAAGTAGGTAGATTAAACTTTAAAAAATATATGTGTAGGGGCGCCTGGGCGGCTCAGTGAGTTAAAGTCTCTGCCTTCTGCTCGTGTCATGATCTCGGGGTCCTGCGATCGAGCCCCGCATCGGGCTCTCTGCTCAGCAGGGGGCCTGCTTCCTCCTTTCTCTCTGCCTGCCTCTCTGCCTACTTGTGATCTCTGTCAAATAAATAAATAAAATCTTAAAAAAAATATATATATATGTAAACACATTACATATGAATAATACTTGAAATAAAAGACAAAAAATGCCAATATTCGATTTTTAAGATCAACTATATGCTGTTTATAAGAGAGACCCTTACATAAAAGGATATAAAAAAAACTTAGAAGCACAGAAAAAGATATATATTATATATACTAACAAAAGAGCTACTGACAAAGCAGATTTAAGTCAAGAAACATTACTAGAAATATAACATGTTCATCAGGAAAATGAAACAGTATGAAAGAAGTATGTACTTAATAAATATAACCTCAAATATAACTAAACTATAGATTTCATATATGATTGTTGCAAGGTTGCTAGATACAAGGTGATATACAAATCCATTTTCTGCATACCAATATCAAAAGTTTGAAAATGAAGCAGATACCTTTTACAATAGTATCTAAAACCATACCCATTTAGGAGTACATCTCATAAAAGACATGTAAGACCTCCTCACAGAACTATGGACCATTATTGAAAGACAGAAGACCTAAGTAAATCGAAGAATAGATCATGTTCATGAACCGAAAAACTCAATGTCATTGAGATGACCTTTCTCTCCAAGTTGATCTGTCTGGATTCAGTTCAATCCACATGACACTGCAGAGTACTGAGGAGATGTTTTTTTTTTCAGTAAATGGTGCTAGAAAAAGTGAAACCCATCCATACTTAACACACCATCAACACAAATCTAGAATCTCCTAGAATTTATTATAGGAAAAACACTTAATGACTGTGATTGGTAGAGATTTTTTAAATAGGATACACAAAGCACTAACCATAAAGGAAAAGACTGATAAACCAGACTATAGTAAACTTTTAAAAAATTTAAAGCTTCTGTACATTGAGAGAGTGCAAATGCGAACTGTAGAGAGGGAGTATATTAACTGGTGAAGTTTCATCCACAGTGTATAAAGAATTCTTACAAATTAACAATAAAAAGACAGTCCAGTTAGAAAATGTGCAAGAGACGTGACCAGTCATTTCACAAAAGAGGATATCCAGATGCAAAAAAAAACCCCTTAGGTAAAAGTAGTCAATCCCATTATTAATCAGGGAAATGCAATTAAAATCAACACATGTCCACAGAATGATTAAAATTTCAAAGATTGGGAGGGTGCCTGGATGGCTCAGTTAGTTAAGCATCTGACTCTTGATCTCAGCTCAGTTCTTGACCTCAGGGTAGTGAGTTCAAGCCCTGTGTTGGGCTCCACACTGGGCACAGAGCCTACTTTTAAAAAAAGACTGTCAGTACCAGGTACTGGCAAAGTAAAGAGCATTGGTAATACCCAAACACAGCTGATGGGACTGTACACTTGTACAACCACTCTAGAAAACAAGCATTAATCACTAAAACTTGAATAGGTACATACCCTGTGACCCAGCATTTTACTTCCCATCACCCACCTGAATTTTTACCTGGTTAACAAGAGAGAATAAGAACCACTAGGTAACCACGTAGTAGAAGAAAGAAAGTTTCTTTTAGAAGTCTTCCAACTAATAAATGAAAAAAGGATGACAGACCTGAAATGTGACTATTTTGCAACCCCTTTGCAAAAAAAAAGTTGCTGGAAAGACAACTTAATGGAAGAATATGATGTGACTTGTGAAGTAGTTTTGTCCCCTTTCTATCCTCCCCCCAAAAAGGGAAGAAAGAAAGAAAAAACTGAATCTAATTAAGCTTCTAGAGATCCAGCTACTAAGTTATAGGAAGCAGAGAAGACAGGAACATGTTAAAAGTACACTCTAGGGAAGCAATGAGCGAAACCCAGACTGTGGAAAACTCTTCATAGTACAAATAACCATGTTTCATTAGGAAATAAATTGTAAGAAAAATACGGAAAGGGAACCTATCAAAAAGAAATTTAAAATAAGGCTTAGCAGCTAATTGTAATGCATGTATCTTATTAAAATCCAGATTCAAACAAACTAAAAAATTTTTGACATTTGTGAGACTATTGGGAAATTTAACACATAATTGGATGCCTTTATTATTCAATGATAATAAGGAATTATTATTTTTTAATTTGTGTGGTTGTATTTTCAAAGGAGTTCTTATCTTTTAGAGATATATGGTGAAATATTTATAGATTCAAATCATGTGGGTGGGTGGAAGTGGGTACAGATCTAGATGAAACAGAAGTGGGCAGGAATGGTTCACTGTAGCAGCTCCATGGTACTTACTTGAGAATTTATTACAATTTTTTGTTTGTTTTTGTATATGTTTCAATTTTTCTAACAGAAAGTTACGAACAGGAGAAAAAAGGAAAAGGTCCACTGATTAGAAAAACAACAGCAATTTCAAAACAGACAGAATAGGAAGACAAACACGGTGATCAGACAAGAGAAAGGGGGTGGGTGAGCAGTTTCAGGGGTGACTCCTCAGCTGGTGAGGAGAGTGGGAGCCATTGCAGAAGTGGAGGGGTGGCCTGAAGATAGGGGCACAGATCACTGTACTCTGAGGGAGAGCAGACTTTCTTAAACTAAATTACCAAGTCCTTAAGGGACTTTAGACTCCCTCATAAATGCTACTGACACTCACTTTTCTCTGGGGAAGATAACATATAAACGGAGATTACAAATGGCAAAGGGAAATAACCAAAACTGAGCATTTACTATGTACCAGGCACCATACTAAACTGCTTTATCTCAGTCTTCATCACATTTAGATGAAGTAGGCATTATTATCCCATTTTATGAATAAGGAAATGGAGATTCAGAGAGATTAAGTCACACAGCTAGTAAACAGTGGAGTTGGGGGTCACACTTGGGTATTTCTGCCCCCAAAGCCCATTTCCCTCCACTACATCACACTATTTTGAAAGAGCCTGATGTTCACGATGAAAAATGAAATGACATTTTATGTAGAAGGTATTTAAATCTCAAAATTGTTCCCTCAAGTGAAGGAGAAAGAGAATTCATGTTTAGGAAGTTATCAGAGAACAATAGCTCTCTTTTCTGACTATGTTAAGATGATTCTTTTGTGATATTGAAGATTTAAAAATGAACAATAAATAAAAATGAACAATAATCAATCTAATTACATACTGTATTAAAATTTTTAATTAATGTTTTTACATTAATTTTTGTTTTTTCCCTCCAAGATATTGAAATACTTCATGAGACATTTCTTAACATTGAGTCAAAGGATCATAGATTACAGAAAGTTAAAGTGATTCTGCTGCTACCTCGTTGTTCAGGACTGGGTGTTAGTAATCCAGTGGAATTTATACTAAATGAGCATGAAGGTACTTTAAAAATTTTTAATTTATAAATTATTGAAACTTGTTGATAATTTCAAAAATAAAATTATTTAAAATCATTAAAAGGACACATCAAATATATCTGATTAATGAATAGCTACCATGTATAGAGCACTTACAATGTATAAAGTACTTTACAGGTCACCTAAGTAGATCAGTCGGTTAAGTGGCTGATTCTTGATTTCGGCTCAGGTCATGATTTTAGGGTCTTGGGATGGAGCCCCATGTTGGGCTCTGCACTAGGGACGTAGTCTGCTTCTTTCCCTCTCTCTTTCCCTCTGCTCCTCCCCCTGCTTGCACTCTCTCTCTCTCTCAAATAAATAGATAAATAAAATCTTTAAAAAGATACAGTACTTTACATTAATTGTCTCAGTTAATCCTTATAGTAATCCTTTGTGATATATGCAAGGGGAATATTAAGAATATCTAATAACTGGAATGATGTAGGCTATCAGAACAGATGTTGGCCACTATGCTATTCTGGTATATACCAGAATGGCCACTATGCTATTCTGGTATATACCAGAACTCAAGATACAGGCATTAAAATTTATCAGCATTTTAGATGAAAAAACTGAGACTCAGAAAGCTTAATTCATTTGTATAAGGTCACACAGGTTCTAGTTAGTAACAGAGCTAGAATTCAAATGTAGATCAGCCAGACCCTACAGACTGTTCTAAAATGGTCCTAATTAAATCATTATCACATTATTTCAGACTCAAGACTTCTTTAAACCCCAGTATGTATGTTTTATGATATGAATACCTCAGATTAAATATTAATTCTAGGAATATTTTATTTGCTTATTTAATAAATCATAAAATATTATTTAACACTGCCATTTATTGAGCACTTGTATATAAGACAGTGAACCAAGCATTTTGTTTTGACTATTTTATCAAGTCCTCACAAGGACTCTGTGAATCAGTTACAGTAGTCCCCCATTATCTATGAAAATTCATTCCAAGACCCCCAGTGGATGCCTAAAACTATGTGCAGTACGGAACCCCCTATGTACTGTGTTTGGCCCTATACCTTTGCACCAATGACAAAGTTCAATTTATAAATTGGGCACAGTAAGAGATGCATAACTGAATATAAAATGGAGCAAGTATAACAATATTCTGAAATAAAAGTCATATAAATGTGGTGTCTCTTTCAAAATATCTTCTTATACTGTACTCACCCTTCTTGGGATGATGAGAGACGCCAAAATGTCTGCGTGACGAGATGAAGCGAGCTGAGTGACGTAAGCGCCGTGACGTAAGCACCGTGACGTTAGCGTTAGGTTACTGTTGACCTACGCAGATTCGTGAGAAAAAGGATCTTCTGCTTCTGGGACCGAAGCTGGTCTTCAGTAACTGAAACTGCAGAAAGGAAGACCACAGATACTGAACTCTGGGTTTCTACATTTTATGAGTACGGACTCTGAGGCTCGGAGGTTGAAGCTTCCCGGAGCCGTTCGACTCATGTCAGAGCCTAGATTCCGAACACAACAGCTCTGACTCCGAGGCTGACACCGGGAGCCACTTTTTTAACCAGAGTATATTTGCTGTGCATTAACTGAAATGGATCCTTACTCTAATCCGTTCACACTGAAAGCCCTGGTTGGATAAGATTACCTGGAATGTTAGATAACGAAGACTTTTCACCAACATTCAGCGTACAGTGAGCACCTATTTTCTGTTTCTCCAAGGACAGAACCAAAAATGAGAAAACTGCAGGGACAGAACCTAATATTTATTGCACACAACTATGTGCCAGTCAATATTCTAGGTGGTACGCATGCGCTATCACTTAATATCTATAATCACTTATTGAGGATAGTGTTCTTTGATTATCTCTATTTTATAGGGGGGAACAAGACTCAGAGAAATCTCACAAGTTGCCTAAGGTCACGTAGCTAGTCAACAGAGAAGCTGGGGTTCAACTTCAGATGGGTTGGTGCATTCCACGACACTGCACCATGTGTAACTGGGCTTACACTGTTCTGCATGGAATTTTGACATGTTATGGAAACTTTCTTCCCAGCGACAGTAAAACAGAATAACCAACTCAGATGGGAGAATGGTGACCTGAGAATCTCCCTACATTAACTGGGAAATAAATACGAATTAGTGGACACTGGGGAAAGAGGGGAAGAAACCGCTGTACCTATAATAAACCTCTCGCAGTCAAGAGATTTAGAGCTTCCATCTGAGAGACTCTGGCCTTGCACTGGGCCATCTTGAAGTGGGAATGCGGGGAAAAACTAACCATAGGTAAAAAGAAACTAAAGGCTGGTTGGGGCTGGGAGGGTGGGCTGGGAAAGCCCAAAGAGAACCACCAGTGATGGAAAGGCAGAAAGTAAAAAGTTTCCTAGGTTTTAGCAACGTTCTGAAAACTTTGATCAAGAGACAATAGGATAAGCCAAGAAGCTGCCTTCCACAAACCTGGGAAAAAAGGAGGGTTTCCTCTGAGGAGGTAATAAAGAGCTGCTGACCTAGTGCCCAAGGTAGAAATATTAGTAATAAACTTAGTGAAGAGGAACCCAAAAGACTTAGATATGAGGTGCAAGGGAGAAATTGTGAATTAGTTTGAAAGACATTTTAACATTGAAAAATATTTGAACCATTGAGGAGTATATGAAATTGTTCTTTGCTAACAACTTGGAATTACATTAAAATGGGGTGAAAGAGGTAAATTGATATGGTTTTATAATACAATAATGTGTAAATGGTCCTTTAAGAAGTGGTGAATAGAGATAGAAAAATGTGAAGTGTAAAACTAAATTGGGAAGAAATGGAGTTTAATTAACCTTTAGTGATAGTGCCAGAAAGGAGAACAGCCAATTATGGCATAAATAATTGATTCTCATACTCCAGGGAGTTACTGAGAGGCAGAATAAACAGAAGTTAGAGGTTTGGACTCCCTGGTCAGATTTCTGAGCCAGAATCATGGTTCTACACCTAGTAGTTATGTGACCTTAGATAAGTGGTTTAATATATGTTTGAACAGTTTTCTTCATGTTTAAAGGGGTAATAAAGGGGGTGATAGGGGCACCTGGGTGACTTAGTCCGTGAAGGGAATCGGCTTCTCCCTCTCCCTTTGGGCCTCTCCCCCCACCACCCCAGCTCGTGCTCATGCCCTCTCTCTCTCTCTCTTTCAAATAAATAAGTAAAAAACATTTTTAAAAGTGGGGGGTTGATAAATAAAATAATGTATATAAAATAGTATTCAATATATCTTTTTTTTTCAAAGATTTTATTTGTTTATTTGACAGACAGAGATAACAAGTAGGCAGAGAGGCAGGCAGAGAGAGAGGAGGAAGCAGGCTCCCTGCTGAGCAGAGAGCTCTATGTGGGGCTTGATCCCAGAACTCCGGGATCACGACCCAAGTTGAAGGCAGAGGCTTTAACCCACTGAGCCACCCAGGTGCCCCAGTATTCAATAAATCTTAGTTAATATCAAGGAACTCAGTTTAAAAAATTTCTTAAAGTTTTCTTTAAGAGTTTCTTGACTTCTTTCTTAATCTATGAAGACATATATTCACTTCTCTTAATTTTTTTCTTTCAAAATTTCTTTAGTAAGTTAATGTTGTTGTTGTATCCTTTTGTGTTTTTTCCTACTCAAATAACTATAAGTAACTAAAAATAACTCAAATAAGTATAGCTCATCACCTTTCTGCCTTGGAAATAAATCTCTTCTCTTCTCCTCTATTAGTTTCCAGAATTGCAGCATTCTCTCTTCTGTACCTAAATGACTTAGTTGGCTAGTAGGATGACTATCTCATAAGAACTTGGAGAAGGAAGAAAAACAATATTAAAACTAAGCAAAGTTACCTTTATCTAGCTTTTTAATTTTAACTCAGCATGTTTATAATACTATTTATGTAGTTTTAATAAATATTTTCCATGAAAACTCTAATAGGAAAAATGATTTAAAAATTAAACTATGTGAGGGACGCCTGGGTGGCTCAGTTGGTTAAGCGGCTGCCTTCGGCTCAGGTCATGATCCCAGCGTCCTGGGATCGAGTCCCACATCGGGCTCCTTGCTCGCCAGGGAGCCTGCTTCTCCCTCTGCCTCTGCCTGCCACTCTGTCTGCCTGTGCTCACTCTCTCTCACTCCCTCTCTCTCTGACAAATAAATAAATTAAAAAAAATTAAACTATGTGATTATAGCAATATATGAACAACACCCAATAGTGATGTATTCTAAAGGATTTATTTGCTTTTAGATACAGGTTTACTTAAAGATTTCTCTCAAGGAGGCACATCAGAAGATAAACTTCACATTCTTGCTCAACAGCAATATGAACAGCTCACACATGCAATGAAATGTAAGTTCATCATCAGTGGAATCTTAAAATATGTTGTAAATCTTAGAAACATTAATACTTCATTTATTTATTACAGTAGGGCAATGAGTTGTGAATCATATGTGAATTTTCCAAAATTGGTGCCTTCTAAAACCAGAATATTTATTTTTACCCAATTCAGTCTGCCTTTTATTTATTTTTTTAAAGATTTTATTTATTTGACAGAGATCACAAGTAGGCAGAGAGGCAGGCAGAAACAGAGAGAAGGGGAAGCAGGCTCCCCACTGAGCAGAGAGCCCAATGCAGGGCTCCATCCCAGGACCCTGAGATCATGACCTGAGCCGAAGGCAGAGGCTTTAACCCACTGAGCCACCCAGGCGCCCCTTAGTCTGCCTTTTAAAAATAGGTTCTGTGCTATCATTTGTAGCATAGGTTAGCAAGCATAATGAACAGTTTCTTCATGCTGAAGTAAAATAATTACATACATCCATTATGGAACCATTTTGTTTTATTTCTTTCTTTCTTTGGCTTCTTACTTGACGTGATTTTTCTGTTGTCATTGTGCCTGCCCATAATAACTATTCTACCATCCAAATTTTAATCAAACTCTTACATCTCTTAGTACTAAACAGAAAATAGAGAAATGCAATTACAAACAAAGCCTAGATTTCTTGATTTGAATTCTGAGTAACTAAGCTCTTTAGGTATTTATTTTGTTGTTTCAGTCATTCCATTTAGATTTAAGTACCATTTAGGTTTTGAGGAGCATTGCCCTCAAATGGATATGGATATGGAAAATTGAGAAGTCTCTGAGAAATGACATAAACTATTATTAATTCAGGGCATGTTTATCAAGTGTGAACTCTGGGTTAGGCTGGATAATAGAGATATGAGTGTGAATAAATCCGATCTCCAAAGGCTCAAAGATAAATATACAGGTATAGATGATTCAGTACATGAAGGTAGAACATAGATGAGGTAGAAATAAGACACATGAAAAGCCCAGAGCAGGTCTGCCCTTTTAGTTGATGCTACTAATAAACATTAATTTGAACCTGAATATATATATGAATGATCTATGAAATAAGTTGGTTGGAAGATTAGAAGGTTGGTAAATAATTTTTTGATGCTTTCTCTAATTACTTTGTTTAAAATTACAGTATCATATCCTGAAACTATCTTCCATCCCTACTTTTTCTCTACAGCACTTATCACCTCCTAAAGATACTATCTGATTTAACTATTTGTGTCTTATCATGTCAATAAAACATGGAAAAGGAGCTCCCCAGGGGCAGCGATTTTTGTCTGTGTATCTTGGATGTCTAGAATAGTGCTTAGCATGGAGTAGGTGCTTGATAATGTGTGAATAAATGAGTGAATGCCAGTAGTAGTAGTATCTCATTTTACAGAAGAAGAATCTGAGAGTTTAACTAAATTTTCCAGGTTCATACAGCAGTTAAGTAAAGAATTGGAATCCATACCTAAGTCTGTTTCTAGAGTCCTTTAAACTAGTCTGTGATATGCTTGTGGGAGAATGCCAGGAGGATCAAGCTCATGGTGCCGTGCAGTATTGTTTGTCTGTAACTGGCTTGGTCACATTGCTTGAGCTTCCAGTTTCCAGACAGATCGATGAAACCAGCAGCCTGTTCTTTGAAAACAATAAAATCGATAAATCCCTACTCAGACTTATCAAAAAGAAAGAAGAAAGGACCCAAATAAATAAAATCACAAATGAGAGAGGAGAAATAAAAACCAACACCACAGAAATACAATTATAAGAGAATATTATGAAAAACGCTATACCAACATATTGGACAACCTAGAAGAAATGGATAAATTCCTAGAAACATATAAACTACCAAAACTGAAACAGGAAGAAATAGAAAACTTGAACAGACCGATAACCAGCAGAAAAATGGAATCAGTAATCAAAAACCTCCCAGCAGGGGTGCCTAGGTAGCTTAGCTGGTTAAGCATCTGACTCTTGATTTTGACTCAGGTCATGATTTCAGGGTCCCAGGACTGAGCCCTCATCAGGCTCTGTGCTCAGTGGAAAGTCTGCTTAACAATTCTCTCCTTCTCCCTCTGCCTCCCTACACACACACACACACACACACACACACTCTTTCAAATAAATTTTTAAAAGTCTTAAAAAAAAAAAAAAACCAACTCTCCCAGCGAACAAAAGCTCAGGGCCAGATGGCTTCCCAGGAAATTCTATCAAACATTAAAGAGTTAATACCTATTCTTCTCCAACTATTACAAAAAATAGAAATGGAAAGAAGACTTTCAAACTCATTCTACGAGACTGTATTACCTTGATTCCAAAACCAGACAAAGGCCCCACAGGCCAATATTCCTGATGAACATGGATGCAAAAATTCTCAATAAAATATTAGCAACCCAAATCCAACAATACATTAGAAGAATTATTCACGATCAACCGAGATTTATTACTGGATTGCAAGTGTGGTTCATCATCAGTAAATCAATCAACATGATACACCACATTAGTAAAAGAAACAATAAGAACCAAATGATCCTCTCAATAGATGCAGAAAAAGGATTTGACAAAATACAGCATGCATTCATGATAAAAAAAACCTCACCAAAGTAGGGATAGAGGGAATATAACCTCAGCATAATAAAAGCCATATAGGGGCACCTGGATGGCTCAGTTGGTTAAGCGACTGCCTTTGGCTCAGGTCATGATCCCGGAGTCCTGGGATCGAGTCCCACATCGGGCTCCCAGCTCCATGAGGAGCCTGCTTCTCCCTCTGACCTCCCCTCTCATGCTCTCTCACTCTGTCTCTCTCTCTCTCATAAATAAATAAAATCTTAAAAAAAAATTTAAATAAAAGCCATATATATCGAGGCCCACATCAGGCTCCCTGATCAGCAGGGAGTCTGCTTCTTCCTCTCCCTCTGCCTGCCACACTGTCTGCTTGTGCTCTCTCTCTATCTTTGACAAATAAATAAAATCTTTAATTAAAAAAAAAGGCCATATATGAAAAACCCACAGCTAATATCATCCTTAATGGGGAAAAAATGAGAACTTTTCCTCTATGGTCAGTAACAAGACAGGGATACCCACTCTCACTGCTGTTATGTAACATAGTACTGGAAGTCCTAGCCTAGCAATCAGATAACAAAAAAAGTAAAAGGCATCCAAGTTGGCAAGAAAAACGTCAAACTTTCACTGTTCGCAGGTCACATGATACTCTATTTGGATAACACAAAAGACTCCACCAAAAATTTCCTAGAACCAATGACACAAATCAGTAAAGTCATAGGATACAAAATCAATGGACAGAAATGTGTTGATTTCTATATACCAATAAAGAAGCAGCAAAAAGAGAAATCAGGGAATTGATATCATATACAACTGTACCAAAAACCCTAAGACACAAAGGAATCAACCAACCAAAGAGGTGAAAGACCTGTTCTCTGAAAACTATAAAACACTGGAGAATGAAATTGAAAATGATTGCAAAGAAGTGGGAAAACATTCCATGTTCATAGATCAGGAGAATAAATACTGTTTAAATGTTATACTACGCAAAGCAATCTAGACATTTAATGCAATTCCTATCAAAATACCACCAGCATTTTTCATAGAATTAGAACAAACAACCCTAAAAAGACCCCAAATAACCAAAGCAATCTTAAAAAAGCAAAGCAAAGCTGGAGACATCACAATTCTGGACTTCAAGTTATACTACAAAGCTGTAATGATCAAAACAGTATGGTACTGGCACAAAAACCGACACATAGATCCATGGAACAGCATAGAAAACCCCCAAATGGACCCAGAACTAATCTTCAACAAAGTGGGAAAGAATATCCAATGGGAAAAAGACAGTCTCTCTCAACAAATGGTGTTGGGGAAACTGGACAGCAACATGCAAAAGAATGAAACTCATGCCATACACAAAAATAAATTCAAAATGGATTAAAGACCTAAATATGAGATAAGAAACAGTGAAAATCCTAGATGAGAATACAGGCAGTAACCTCTTTTACAGTAGACATAGCAGTTACTTGATAGGTCCCCTGAGTCAAGGGAAACAAAAGCAAAAATAAACTATTGGGACTTCATCAAGATAAAAAGCTTCTGCCCAGTGAAGTAAACAATCAATAAAACTAAAAGGCAACCTCTGGAATGGGAGGAAATATTTGCAAATATTCAATAAAGGGTTAGTATCCAAAATCTGTAAAGAACTTGTCAAACTCAACACCCCAAACCAAATAATCCAGTTAAGAAATGGCAAAAGACAAGAATAGACGTTTTTCCAAAGAAGACATCCAGATGGCCAACAAACACATGAAAAGATGCTCAACACCAGTCATCATCAGGGAAATGCAAATCAAAAGTACAATGAGGTATCACCTCACACCTGTCAGAATGGCTAAAATTAACAACACAGAAACAACAGGTATTGGCAAGGATGCTGAGAAAGGGGAACCCTCTTAACTGTTGGTGGGAATGCAAACTGGTGCAGCCATTCTGGAAGACAGTACAGAGGTTCCTCAAAAAGTCAAAAATAGAACTACCCTATGGTCCAGCAATTGTACTACTAGATTTTTACCCAAAGGATACAAAAATACTGATATGAAGAGATACATGCACGCCAGTGTCCTTAGTGTTCATAGCAGCGCTATCAACAATAGCCAAATTATGGAAAGAGCCCAAATGCCCATTGACTGATGACTGGATAAAGAAGATGTGGTGTGTATATATAATGGAGTATTGCTCAGCCACAAAAAGGAATGAAATCTTGCCATTTGCAATGATGTGGATGGAGCTAGAGATTATTATGCTAAGTGAAGTCGTTCAAAGAAAGACAAATTCCATATGATTTCACTCATACATAGGATTTAGGACACAGAACAGGTGAACATAGGGGAGAAAAAAAGAGGCAAACTGGAAAGTGGACTCTTAACTACAAAGAACAAACAAGGTTGCTGGGGTGGAGGTGGGTGAGGGGTGGATTAAATGGGTGATGGAGATTAAGGAGGGCGCTTGTTGTGATGGGCATCGGGTGTTGTAAGTGATGAATCACTAACTTCTACACGTGAAACTAATATCACACTGTATGTTAACTAACTAGAATTTAAATTAAAACTTAAAAGAAAAAAAAAGAATTTTCAATCTCCATACAATCCAATTAGACTTGCTTTACTTCTCGGCCACAGTCTTACATTACTAATCTGTGCTTTAAAGGGGAGTCATGCAAGCGCTTATGGAAATCATTCCCATTACAGCCATGTGGTATTAGTATCAAGTAGATGTTTGGAAACATAAATCTGTTTAGAATTGTTAATGGGGTTATTATTATTAATTACACCTCCTTTATAGTTACTAAAGCTCAAGCAGTCGTTTATTGCACATGTTCAGTCTATCCAGAAGAAAATGAAGCTGTCGTGAAGAAAGCACTAGAATTTCAAGACCTAGGGATTAAAGTACAGCCTTACAGGTAAGAAAAGAAAGGATCATTTGGAACGCAATCAGATATTGCTGAGAGTAAATGATTGTGATTTTCTAAGTTATATAAAGACATTCCACGTCCTTTTTGTTACACTTTAACATGACCAAATAACCCAACTATAATGTAGATTCTGTAGAAACTTTGCAAATGGCTGGGCATGAGCATTCCCTTGTACTACTAACAGTTCTTTCTGTTGTTGTTATCATTAGTAACAAGCTCAAGGCATTTTGGCTTTGAGGCGGTTGGTTTTTGGATAAATTAGATCTAAATTTTATATCCCGAGTTTTATATACATTTATGCCTCAGTAAAGTATAAGAAAAATAAGTATATAAAATAACCTTAGGAAGGAGAGAGAAAATTATTTAATTGGATGTTTATTATCTGAAAACACATTTCTCTTAGCCTCTTGTAGCCTTTGTCCCTCAAAAGGACTGAGGTAAAAAATAGCCTAAATAATTCAAGTAGCTTCTGGGTAAAACGCTGCAGTAAAATATGGATAGAGGCAGAGCGAGAATGTTCCATCTGAACTGTGGACATCAAAATATACATGACCCTAATTAGTTCTTCAAGACTGTACAGTAGGTATTTTAAAACATCTCTTCTATTTTTTACTTCTCATGTTCTGAATTTTCCCATAATTCTTATAGAAGGTTCTTAATATGCATATGGTTTGCTCCCTCCTTTTGCTAGATATTTTTTCCTTTGCCATTCACAAGTGGATATGTTAATTACACTTGTATTTCTTTTCTTACTTGACTTCCTTTCCTGTTGGTGGCTAATGGCCAATCTCCTCTTCTAAGAGCTTCTCAACACAACATTAGCTAAATCACCATCTAGTGGCAAAGAGAATTATTGTGGGCATATAACCAAATTCATCAATGTGAATGATTTGATTTGTCTTGTCAGGGATGTTTCCTAAGATTGTAATATGGCGAAAATGGGAAACATCTATATTTTATTTCATTAGATTTTATTTCAGGTAAGCCATGGTGAATGATTAATCCATAATATGGTATAAAGGACACAAGTAATATTAAAACACATAAAGACAATAATGTGGGATTTGGGCTAAAATTGGAGAGTATATATATTTATTCAAGAGGTTTAACTACTTGCTAAGGATGCTATTGAAAGAATTTATGAATTGCTTAGCGAAGCCCAATGTCTTTTTTTTTTTCCCCCTTTTCAAGATTGCTGTAACTGTTTGGGGTCTTTTGTGGGTCCCTACAAATTTTGGGATTGTTTTTTCTAGTTCTGTGAAAAATGCTGTTGGTATTTTGATAGAAATTGTATAAAACATGTAGATTGCTTTGGGTAGTATAGACATTTTAACAATATTTGTTCTCCCAATCCATGAGCACAGTATATCTTTCCTTTTCTTTGTATCATCTTCAATTTCTTTTATCAGGGTCCTGTAGTTTTCAGAGTACAGTTCTTTCACATCTTTGGTTGGGTTTATTCTGAGGCATCATTATTTTTGGTGCAATTGTAAATGGGATCAATTCCTTGGTTTCTCTTTTTGCTGCTTCATTACTGGTGTATAGAAATGTAACAGGTTTCTGTATACTTATTTTGTATCCTGTGACGTGACTGAATTCATGTATCAGTTCTAGAAGTTTTTTGGTAGAGTCTTGTCGGTTTTCTATACATAGTAGTATGTCATCTGTAAATAGTGAAAGTTTTACTTCTTCCTTGCTGATTTGGATGCCTTTTATGTTGTTGTTGTTGTCTGATTGCTGTGGCTAGGACTTCTAGTGCTATGTTGAATAGAAGTGGTGAGAGTGCACATCCTTGTCTTATTTCTGACTTTAGTGGAAAATATTCTCAGTTTTTATGGCCTTTATTATGTTGAGGTGTGTTCCCTCTAAACCTACTTCATTGAGGGCTTTTTATCATGAATGGATGTTGTATTTGGCAAATGCTTTTTCTTTTCTTTTTTTAATGTGAGGCTTGAACTTATAACCCTGAGATCAAGACCTGAACTGAGACCAAGAGTCAGATGCTCAACCAGCTGAACGACCCAGGGACCCCTCAAATGCTTTTTCTGCATCTATTGAAATGATCATACGGTTCTTATCCTTTCTCATTTTGATGTGATGTATCACAATGATTGATCTGGGAACACTGAACCACTCTTACAACCCAGGCATAAATCCCACTTGATCGTTGTGAATAATTTTTAAGATATATTATTGGATTTGATTTGCTGGTATTTTGTTGAGAATTTTTGCATCTATGCTCCTCAGCGATACTGGCCTCTAGGTCTCTCTTTCTGTGACATCTTTATCTGCTTTCGGCATCAGGGTAACACTAGCCTCGTAGATGGAAGTTTTCCTTCCTCTTGTATTTTTTGAAATAGGTTAGGAAGAATAGGTATTAACTCTTCTTAGATGTTGGGTAGAATTCCTGTGGGAAGCTACTTGGTCCTGGACTTTTGTTTGACAGGAGCTTTTTGATTACTGATTTAATTTCTTTGCTAGCAATTGGTCTGTTCAAAGTTTCTATTTCTTCCTGTTTCCATTTTGGTAGGTTATATGTTTCTAGGAATTTACCCATTTCTCCCACGTTGTCCAATTTGTTGGCATAAAGTTTTCCATAATATTCTCTTATAAGTGTTTGTATTTCACTGGTGTTGGTTACTCTCTCTCCTCTCTCATTTGTGATTCTTTTTATCTGGATCCTTTCTCCTTTTTTTCTTGGTAGGTCTGGTTAGAGGTTTATCGATGTATTTGACTTTTTTCCCCCGCCAAAGAACCAGATCCTGGTTTCAATGATCTGTTCTATTGTATTTTTAAGTTTCTGTAGCATTTATTTCTGCTCTGATCTTTATTATTTCCTTCCTTCTGTTAGTTTTAAGTTTTGTTTGTTATTCTTTTTCTAGGTCCTTTGGGTGTAAGGTTAGGTTGTTTATTTAAGATTTTTCTTATTCTTTTTTTTTTTAAGATTTTATTTATTTGACAGAGAGAGAGAGAGCACAAGTAGGCAGAGAGGCAGGCAGAGAGAGAGGAGGAAGCAGGCTCCCTGCTGAGCAGAGAGCCCGATGCAGGGCTCCATCCCAGGACCCTGAGATCATGACCTGAGCCGAAGGCAGAGGCTTAACCACTTAGCCACCCAGGCGCCCTAAGATTCTTCTGATTCTTGAGGCAGGCCTGTATTACTATTAACTTCTCTCTTAGAACTGCTTTTGCTGGGTCCTGAAGGTTTTGAACCATTATGTTTTCATTTTTATTTCTTTTCATGGTTTTTTAAATTTTTTCTTTTATTTCTTAGATGAGCCATCTATTGTTTAGTAGCATGTTATTTAACCTCCATGTATTTGTGGTCTTCCCAGATTTTTTCTTGTGGTTGAGTTCTAAAAAGTGTTAGGTCCCCCAATAATGGGTCTGTGATTAAGGGAGCAAGACTGATACAAAACGAAGGTCAAGCAAAGCTTTATTTTGTGCCAAACATCAAGAATCAAACCGAATGTTCAGGGCCACGCCTCTTACAGAGAGGGTGATGACCCTCTTTGCTTCACAGACTAGCTTTTAAGGGCAAAGGCCATGAGGTTGGGCCTGGCCAGGCAGAGGTGACCAATGACATTGTAACACACAGAGAAAGCTGCACAGTTATGCTAGGTGACCAATTGAGTTACAATTTACCCTAGTAGATATTTGAATTAGCCTATCACCTTGGTCAGAATTGGTGCCCAAAAGGTGCCCAAAGGGCGGGGCCCATGCTCCTTGGTAGCTAGGGAGACAGTATGCATCCCCCCACTGATCAGATGTCTCCACCTGGCCTGACCCACTCTTGTATTTAGGCTTTGTTACCTGGGACTGGTTTCCAGGACTTGTTTTTAAGTAAGTCCCTTGGGTGAAGGGGAGCAGGGACAGTTCAAGGGTTAAACAACAAGGTTATTGTTTAATGGATAGAAGCGCTCTGGCTAAATAGGTCCTTACAGAAGTTTCATAGCACTGTGTTGAGAAAAGATGCACAGTATTAATTCATTCTTTTTGAATTTGTTGAGGCCTGTTCTGTGGCCTAACAAGTGATCTCCCATTCTGGAGAATGTTCTATGTGCACTTGAAAGGAATGTGTATTCTGCTGTTTTAGAGTGAACTGTTCTGAGTATTTCTGTTAGTCCATCTGGTCCACTGTGTCATTCAAAGCCATTGTTTCCTTGTTGGCTTTCTGTTTAGATGATCTCTCCATTGATGTGAGTGGGGTGTTAAAGTCCCTACTATTATTGCATTATTATGAATTGGTTCCTTTAAGTTTGTTATTAACTGTTTTATGCATTTGAGTGCTCCCATGTTGGGTGCATAAACATTTATAAATGTTACCTCTTATTGGATTGTCCCCTTATTATTATATAGTGTCCTCCTTTGTTGTAACAGTTTTTGTTTTAAAGTCTATTTTGTCTGAGCTAAGTATTGCTACTCTACCTTTCTTTGACATCCATTTACATGACAAATGTTTCTCTATCTCCCCACTCTCAATCTGCAGATGTGTTTAGGTCTGAAATGACTCTCTAATAGGCAGCATCCAGATGGGTCTTGTTTTTTTATCCATTCTGTCACCCTACATCTTCTGATTGATGCATTTAGTACATTTACATTCAAAGTAATTATTGAGACATATGTGTTTATTGCCATTGTATTACTTGTTTTGTGGTTGTTTCTGAAGATTTTCTCTGATATTCTTAGTTCTCTCTTTCATGGATTGCTGGTTTTCTTTAGTGATATATTTGGATTTCTTTCCCTTTATTCTTTGCCCATTTATTTGTGGTTACCATTAGGTTTGTATATAACATCTACCTATGGCAGTCTATATTAAGTTGATGGTTATCTAAGTTTGAACTCATTCTTTACTTTTCTCTTCCCCATGTTCTAGCTGTATGGTGTCATACTTTACATCCTTCTATTTTCTGAGTTCCTTGACTGATTTTTTTAATAGAAGTATTCATTTTGGCTGCTCTTGTGTTTCCAACCTTCATGCTGTCATTTTGGTCTTTCCTTTCCCCTCAAAGAGTCCTCTTTATTTCTTGCAGGGCTGGCATAGTGGTCATGAATGCCTTTAGTTTTTGTTTGTATGGGAAATTCATTATCTCTCCTATTCCAAATGATAGCCTTGCTGGATAGAGTATTCTTGCCTGCAAGTTTTTTTTCCATTTAGCACTTTGAATATATTATGCCACTTTTTTCTGGCTTGGAAAGTTTCTAATGAAAAAATCCACTGATAGTCTTATGGGGTTTCCGTTATATGTAACTGTCTTCTTGTGTCTTGTTGCTTTTAATATTTTTTCCTTATCACTATATTTTGCCATCTTAATTATAATATGTCTTGGTGGGGTACCTGGCTGGCTCAAGCATGAGACTCTTGATTTTAGGGTCGTGAGCTTGAGCCCAATGTTGGGTGTGGAGCCTACTTAAAATTAAAAAAATCAATATGTCTTGGTGTGGATCTGCTTTGGTTGATTTTGTTGGGGGTTCTCTGTGCCTCCTGGATCTGGATATCTTTTTCCTTCCCCAGATGAGTGAAATTTTTAGCTATTGCCTCTTCAGTTTTCTGCCCCTTTATCTCTGTCTTCCTCTTCTGGGACCCCTATAATAAGAATGCTGTCACAAAGGAGCTCCTGAGTGGCTCAGTCATTAAGTGTCTGCCTCAGTCATTAAGTGTCATAATCCCAGGGTCCTGGGATCAAGCACCGCATCAGACTCCCTGCTCGGAAGGAAGCCTGCTTCTCCTACTCACACCCCCCCTGCTTGGTGTTCCCTTTCTCGCTGTGTCTCTCTCTGTCAAGTAAATAAATAAAATCTTAAAAAAAAAAAAAAAGGAATGCTATTAAATTTGATGGAGTCACTGAGTTCCCTAAGTCTATTTTTGTTTTGTATAATTCTTTTTTTCTCTCTTTTGTTTAGCTTGATTTTCTAGGTCATTAATTTGTTCCTGTGCTTCTTCCAGCCTGCTGTCCATTCCATCAAGCATGTATCTCGTTTCGTTTATTGAGACCTTTATCTCTGCTATGTTATTCTTTATCTCTGTGTTAATGGTGTCACTGATGTCTTTCCCTCTTTTCTCAAGTCTATTATCTTTGTGATCATTGCTTTATTATTTTATTTTGGGGGTTCCATTTGTTTATGGATCTCCTGATTACTCTGCAGAGGAGTTAAGATGGGAGGGAGCTTCAGCATCAGCTACCTTCCCAGACAGCAAGAGCTTCAAAGCGTGTGCAAGATAGTGCAGTCACTGCTTCCTGGGAAGGTGTAAATTGTGAGTCCTGGCCTTGGGCAGTCAGGATAATGGAGCAACAACCACTTTCCTAAGCCCGAGTGAGGCAAGATGTACCAGCAGATTGTGAAACAGGGTTCGGGATTTCTCCTCTCATAACTGAGAGACCAGAGGCCTGTACCCTTAGCCCACTCCTCCAGTGGGTCAACAATCATCACCATTCTGGCTGCTTGGAAGGGTTTAACCAGAGTGACTCATGTAGTGATTTATGCTGGAGCAGCTGGTGAGAGTTCTCTCCCTTTGCATTCTGTCTCCCAGCATAGCCTGGGGAAGATGGACCAAGCTTTGTGAGGGCGAGAGCCTGTCTCAGAATCCAGTCCCATGGGGTGAGTTCAGATGGGCAAGGAGGGAACAGTGGGCTGAGGAGAAGAGAAGGTGGGGATGCAACATCATTCAATGACATTCTAGGTTTAATGGCCCACCTCATTGAGACTCCCATATGAGCAAGAGGCTGAGGTAAGCCCACAGTTGGGCCCTCCAGGTCCATCCTGGCAGCAGGGTGTGGGCCACTGTTGCAAACCAGTGTTTTTCCCAAGAAGAACCTTGTAGAGCCACAAATTCCTGATTCTTCAGCTCTCTCTCTCCATCTGAATGTCTGGGCCTCCAGTTCCACAGTGGGATGATTGGAGTGTGGCCACAGGGCAGAGTCCGGCCGGAACGGGTATGCACTGCTGCCTATGGCTCCTGAGAGGCAGAAGCTCCTTTGCATTTCCAGTTGAACTTCAGCAAGTGGCTAGATATTCAGAAACAAGGCTTTCCTGACTTGGTGCCATCATTCAGGAACTCGTGTCCCAGCCCAAGGCCACACCTACCACAGGACACTTTTAGGGCTTCAGGTGTATTGTGCTCCTGATACTCGGCCACACGATCAGCATGCATGGTCTCAGTGAAAGTGGTCACATGTTCATACTTTCAGCAGCTGAAGAAAAGCTCACAGTCATACTTGGGGCTCACATAGACAAGTGGCTCTAAGTGGTTCTGGAAAACCTTGCCCCCAAAGAAGCTGCAGAATGACATGGAGCCAGCAGGACCACAGGGCAACCACCGACTCCGAGAGATCAAAGGCCTGTGGCTGACAAATGCCTGGCTTGCGCTGGGGGCCCCAGCCCTCCTCTCAAGCATGATTAGTGCTTTAAATTCTCAATCAGAAGTGTTACTTACATCTGTTTCACTTAGATGTCCAGCTGTGACCTTATCCTGTTCTTTCGTTTGGAACAAATTCCTCTGTCTTCTCATTTTGTCTGTGTCTTTGTTAGGAAGGTCAGCTATATCTCCTGTTCTTGAGGGTAATGGCTTTATGAAGAAGAGGTCCTATAGTGCCCTGCAGTATAGTGCTCCCTGTTACCCAGGGCCTGGCACTTCTTGGAGTGTCTCTAGTGTGTGCTCTGCCGTCGTGGCCTGGCCACTTTGTCCTTCAGCCCAGTCATCTGCAGAGGCTCTCTTTGTTTGCTGTGGGGAGTGTTTGGGCTCTGGACTGAATGTGGTGCATTTTAACTAAGTGTGCCCTGGTCTGCTTGTGACATGAGACAGGTCTCCGCTGTTACCAGAACCGAGGCCTCACCAAAACTCCTCGGTCAGGAGACATGGTGTTGGCAGGGATACGGGCCAGTCTTCTGGGAAACCCCACACTGAGCCTGAGGCAAGGGTGACTGGAAAGGACAGTTCTTCCAGTGGGGGAAGGAGCAGGGTTTGGTTTAATCAAGTTAGGTTGTGAATGTCAGCCCTGCGCTTATGCTGAGGGGCAGGGGAGGGAAATGATGGCAGCCAATTCCTTTGAGCAAAGAACCTCCCTACTCTGTGTTCCAGGCACTCTGCAGATCGCTGTTTCCACACTGTATGTCTGCGGGCTGTTTGCCTACCTTCCCTCCAAAAGCAGTCCCAATGTCCTCCAAGCTCTCCCAGATCCAAGCATGCTGACCTTTAAAACTCCAGGGTTTAAGCCCTGTTGGTTAGAAGAACTCACAAAACTCCCCTCTCACTTTCCAAGTGCACAGCTATGGGGATTCGTCTTTCCTGTGTGTTCCGTGTGGTAGTGTATCTCTCGCCAGAGACCACCTATCTCTCCCCACTGCAGTTGCACAACCTATTTCTCTTCCAAGCTGAGTCTCCACACTCCCTACATTCTTCAGTGTGGCCTCTTCTCTACCTTGAGTTGTGGAGTTTTTCTGCCAGTCTTCAGATCAGTTTCTGGGGTATTTAGGAAGATTTGATAGTGATTATGTTGTATCCATGGGACATGGTGAGCCTAGGATCCTCCTACTCTGCCGCCATCTTCCAAAAACTCGCATAGGTCTGGGTTTAAAGGGTTCACGTGATTAGGTCAGGGCCACCCCAATAATAGGCATAGCTTAAGGTTAACTAATTTGAGGCCTTAATTACATCTGCAAAATTCCCTTTCCCAGGTGTCCTATTTTCCTGGGCTGCACGATAAATTATCCCAAACCTGGTGACTTGTAACAAGAGAAATTTATTTTCTCACAGTTTTGGAGACCAAAAGTCCAAATGTCAAGGTGTTGGCAGGTTGGTTGGCTTCTGGAGCCTCTGAGGGAGAATCTGCTTTATGCCTCTCTCCCAGCTTCTGGTGTTGTTAGCCATCTTTGGTGTCCTTGGCTTGTAGCTGTGACACTCTTTGTCTCCATCTTCACATGGCCCTCTTCCCCCGTGTATCTCTGTATCTGCCCTACTTATAGGAACACCAATATTGAATTTAGGGTCTACTCCACTCCAGTATCACCTCATCTTAACTAATGATATCTGCAAAGACCCCATTTCCCAAATAAGGTCACATTCTGGGTTTTGGGTCGGCATAAATTTTGGAGGAACACTATTTAACCCCTAACAGTCCACTGTAGCTCCCTAAAATTGATGTCTGTCTCATGCATGAAATGCATCCAACTCCCCCCAATATCCTCAAGTCCTCATCCATTCCAGGATCAACTCTAAATCCCAAATCTCATTTAAATATCAACTCCACAGATCCCAAATGTGATCATCTAAGTTAGGTATGTGTGAGACTGGGTATTAATTTATTATTTGAAGAAATGGCCTAGAAGCTAGGGTTTAGAAATAATTTTGTCATGCGGGGACAATTTCTATAAGGTAACTTGACCAACCTTAATTAGGATTATTATTACCATTAGTAAAGACAGCATATATAGCTAAGATATATCACATGTGTCAAATTCTTACTGGATATTTATTATATACCAGTCACTCTTGTAGGTGCTAGAAATATAAATTAAAGCTGACAAATTCTCAAACTTCATATTTATATTCTGGAACTAAATGTGTTCTATATTGGTAAGTAATCATTATTTTCAGAGAGTATTCTTTACCTTATGTGAATAAATTTTTTTTGATGATTTCTATTTGTGTAGAGCACATATATGAATAACCCTCAGAAAGGCAACTCGTAGGTTATAAGGTCAGTGAAAGGAATGACTGGCTCTCTTGCCTTTAGAACCTACATGGCTATTATATTTCAGTTTAGTTCAACATAAACATTTATTAAGAACCACCATTTGCGTCACTCTTTGGCATGTCATTTGAGGTCATGTGTGTCTGCCTGTATCCTAAGTGACCTCTACATCCCCTTATTCAGCTTATGTCCCAGCCACATAGAAATACTTGCTGTACCCTGAACACATTTTTAAAAATTATTTTTGAAATTTAATTTAAAATGTAATTTAAAATTAAATTAAATTACATACAGTGCAATACTGGTTTCTGGAGTAGAATTCAGCAATTCATCACTTACATACAATACCCAGGGCCAATCATAACAAGTGCCCTCCTTAATACCCATGGGCTAGATGAGTGCATCTAGCCCATCCCCCACCACCTCCCTCCATCAACCCTCAGTTTGTTCTCTATTGTTGAGTCTCTTATTTTTTCCTCTCCTTTTTTCCCCCTTCCTTCCCATATGTTCATCTATTTTCTTTCTTAAATTTCACATACGAGTGATATCATACAGTATTTGTCTTTCTCTGAGTTATTTCACTTAGTATAATACCCTCTAGCTCCATCCATGTCCTTGCAAATGGCACTTCATTCTTTTTGATGGCTGAGTAATATTCCATCGTGTACATAAACCATTTTCTTTTCCCATTCATGTCAATGGGCTCTCTCCATTGTTTGGGCTCTCTCCATAGTCTGGCTGTTGTTGATAATGCTGTTATAAACATCAGGGTGCATGTATCCCTTCGAATTTGTACTTTTGAATCCTTTGGGTAAATATCTAGTAGTGTAATTGTTGGATCGGAGGGTGTGAACACACCTTATGACACACTTGTGCTTTTGTTCATGTTCTTCATTCTGCCTAGAAATACTTTATGTTGTTGGAAACTTACTCATTCTTCAAGACACAGCACCAATGCTACTTCTGCACAGTCTTCATATCTGCTATCCCATGGCCAGAGTTAATTGTACCTTATTCTATATTCCTACATAATTTGGCTCAGCATTCATATTGGGTCTTCTTTATATTATCATAAACTGATTAGTTTCTCCAACTAAACTGTGAACTATTTAAGAGAATTAATATTTTATGTGCACATATTTGCACATAGTAGGCAAACAGTGAATGAGTAAATATACACTTAAAATGGTTTTAAATCACAAAATTCTATACTCCAAACTAATATTACACTGTTAACTAACTGGAATTTAAATAAAGACTTGAAAAAAAAAGTGCTAAATTTCAAAATATAAAAAAATTATTAACAAGAGTTCCTGATACCTTAATTTTTTTTTTTTTACATTTCATTTTTTTTATAAACATATTTTTATCCCCAGGAGTACATGTCTGTGAATCGCCAGGTTTACACACTTCACAGCACTAACCATAGCACATACCCTCCCCAATGTCCATTACCCCACTCCCCTTTCCCAACCCCCTCCCCCCAGCAACCCTCAGTTTGTTTTGTGAGATTAAGAGTCACTTATGGTTTGTCTCCCTCCCAATCCCATCTTGTTTCTTTTCTTCTTTTTCTACCCACCTAGTCCCCCATGTTGCATCTCCACTTCCTCATATCAGGGA
>PISX010019141.1:0-38887 GCA_004024625.1 Mellivora capensis
CAGCAGGAGGTGAATAAATCTGGTAAGTAACATGCTAAGAAAATCAGGCTTACTATGTTAAACATCGATTGAGCACTTACTACATATAGCACTAGGCCCTCTAGGAGAGTATGACATTGATAAAGGCCTCATCCTGCCCACACAAAGCTTTTCATCAAATAAGAAAGATAAACAACTCACTCTAGGGGTGCCTGGGTGGTTCAGTGGGTTAAAGCCTCTGCCTTTAGCTCAGGTCATGACCTCAAGGTCCTGGGATCGAGCCCCACATCGGGCTCTCTGCTCAGTGGGGGGCCTGCTTCCCCCTCTCTCTCTGCCTGCATTTGCCTACTTGTGATCTCTCTCTCTCTCTTTCTCTGTCAAATAAATAAATAAATAAATAAATATCTTTAAACAACTCATTCTAGCTCCCAGGAGGACGGTGGGGCGGGGGACGGGGCGGAGTGGGAGGGGGGGTGCACCCTTACCGAGCATGTGCAGAGAGCTTGATGTTCTTTATTTCATGTAATCCTCACCACAACCCTCTGATTTGGATATTACCACCTTTCCAAAGGTGGGGCTATTGAGGCTCTAGGAGGTTAAGTGACTTGCCCAACGTCTTACAGAGTAAATCACCAATTCAGCATGAGCACAGGGGTGTCTGACTCTCTAACGCCCGTGTTCTTTCTCTGAACCAAACCCATGTTCTTTCTCAAGAAAAGCGGGCACCTGGGTGGCTCAGTGGGTTAAGCCTCTGCTTTTGGCTCAGGTCATGATCCCAGGGTCCTGGGATCAAATCCCGCATCGGGCTCTCTGCTCGGCAGGGAGCCTGCTTCCTCCTCTCTCTCTCTGCCTGCCTCCTCTGCCTACTTGTGATCTCTCTCTCTGTCAAATAAATAAATAAAATCTTAAAAAAAAAAAAAAGAGAAGAAAAGAAAGGAAAAGAAAAGCCGTACCATGCTGGGGTGACTAAGCGAGGAGGAGAAGTTCATTCCAGTGGGGTTGCTGATGTAGGTATCAGAGAGGGCTTCACAGAGGAGGTGGCATTTGAGCTGAGACTTGAAGGAATAGGAATTCAATAGGAAATTCATGGGAAAGAAAATGTAGGACTAGAGGCTGTGAGCTAGCAGTTAGTGTGGTGTTATTTTGGAATTCAGGAACATGGAGGTAGAGATTAGCAAAATCATGCCACCAACAGAAGGCACTACATGTCAGCCATGGTGTTTTCCACATCCATCCTCCAGACCCCTTCCACCATGGATCTTCCTCTAGCTTTCATACCACTAGTTCCTTCTTTCCTCTTTCCAAATGTTTATCTCTCCTCTTTTCTCCTCTAGCTTTCATACCACTAGTTCCTTCTTTCCTCTTTCCAAATGTTTATCTCTCCTCTTTTCTCCCTATCCCAGACAGACTTAATGAATGTGTGAAAATCAAGCCTTCAGAAACAAAACAAAACAAAAAAACAACAACAAAAAAATCCAATTGTGCCTCTAGAGCATTGTTATCTCCAAAAAGTGTGGGCCATTGCCCCAGCTCCGCTATTTAGGAGGTGGGAGAGGCAAATGGTCTTACATGTATTTGCACCACTAGATTTCCTCTCAGGACCTGTGGTACAAATAATGACCTGGAAAAAAATAATAATGACTTAGAACTCTCACAGGAACTGGAGTAACTCCTGTTCTTATCATTTTGGTGGATTTCATAAGTTGCCCAGTCTCCATGTGCGTCTCACGAAAAGTCATGGAGTCCTCCGTGTCCTAGGCTGCTACCCCGGGAGTTTGGGAGTAGCTGCTGCAGCTGGTCGGAGATAGAGATGTTTTGAGTAGCTTGGAGACAAAAAGGCTAATTGATGGATAGAGGTCCCTGGGTGGGGGGCAGTGCCCAGTGGAGAGCACGTGCTTAGGTGCGAGGAGGGAAAGGAAGTCCATTTCATATTGAAATGAATGGACGGTATGAGGATGAATGAAGGCAAGTGTTAGGGAGATGGCACAGTTGAGATATTTCCCATCTGATGTCTTCTGTTGCCATAGGGAAGAGCATGGGGAAAGTGAGGAAGCCTTGAAGCAAATACTGTGGCAAGCGGGAGAGAAATGACTGAGGCCACAGGAAGTGTTGTTGCCCTCAGCTACAGATGGGGATCATGGTCACAGATGGGTAGTAGCTGCATTCCAAGCATTGTACCATTTTCTCCAACAATGCTCAACAGGCACAGGAAAGGTAGATGGACAGATGGACCAAGATTGGCCTTTTGGTGAGTGGATGGACAGAATTTAGAACCAAAGTTACTGAGGGTATTGGCAAGAGGGTTGTTGAAATGTATTCAATCATTCGGCAAATATTTACTGAGTGACTGACAGATACTAAACATTATTCTAAGCAGGCACCTGGGTGGTTCAGTCAGTTAAGCATCTGTCTTTGGCTCAGGTCATGATCCCAGGGT
Source organism: Mellivora capensis (assembly GCA_004024625.1). Lineage (NCBI taxonomy): Eukaryota > Metazoa > Chordata > Mammalia > Carnivora > Mustelidae > Mellivora > Mellivora capensis. The sequence continues at coordinate 2,417 of PISX010019141.1, forward strand.
CCTGGCATCTGGCCCCAAGTCAGGCTCCCTGCTCAGTGGGGAGTCTGCTTCTCCATTTCAATTTTCCTCTGTGCTCTCTCTATCAAATGAGCAAATAAAATCTTTAAAAAATAAGTAAATAAACATTATTCTAAGCATTAGAGACAGTGGTGGACAAAAAAGGCAAGGGTTGTTGATGGTATTTGTGTCATGGAGACAAACCAGAAACAAACAGGTTTGTAAACAAGAAAATCAGAATTGCTGATGGTGGTGGAAAGGAGGCTGTGTATTAGGAATAGTCCAGAAGAGCTCTCTGAAGAGGTTGAAGTGATGACCCGTAAGGTCTAGGCAGGATGGAGAATGAAGAAAGACTCCAACGCCCGGCCGATAAGGAGGTTGAGAGTCTTGAGAGGGTCAGAGAGGATAATGCTAGGGGCCTGGAAAGCAGAGGTCAGAGGAGAGTATTTACTATATGGCTTCAGAGGTTGCACAGTTCCTGACAACTAACTTGAAGAAGTGACATGGGGACTCTGTTCCTTCTCAAAATTACAACTTAGGTCCAAAGCTAAGTACAAAAGTACTAAGAGCCCCACATTTTAAGTTCAGGGAAATTTCCAGTTATCGAGCAGTTAGCTTTCCTTCAGGCTTTCTGGGAGGCATCCTTGCAAACAGAAGACTAACAAAGTAGACAGAGGCCAACAACCATGACACCAGCTGCCAGTCACATAGGTCTGCCTCCTTTCCACCCTCACACAAAGCTCCACTTGTCCCTGCCCAGTAGAAGGGGAAGAACACACAGGAAAAAAGGCCACATCCTTCCCTCCAGTCTGAACCAGGTATTACAGACTGAATGCTTTATCCTCCCCAAATCTGTATGTTGAAACCCTACCCCTCAATGGGCTGTATTGGGGGTGGGGTCTTTGGGAGGTAGTTATGATTAGATGAGGTCATGGATGAGATTAGCACCCTTACGAGAGGTGCCAGAGGGCTTGCCTTCCCTCTGCTCTCTGCCAAGTGAGGATACAAGATGTCAGCCATCTGCAGCCCAGAGGAGGGCTTTCTCTAGATCCTGACGATCCTGGCATCCTGATCTTGGACTTCTCGTGTCCAGAACTGTGAGAAATAAATTTCTGTTGTTTATAAACCCAGGGTATGAAACTCTGTCATAGCAGCCTGAATGGACTAACATACTGGGACTAGAGTGACAGGCTGGTAGGAAGGAGGCCTTTAAATCATAGACAAAGATTAGAAAGGATAGGACTAGGATAAGCTTACTAAGGCCTGGGAGTGAGCACACAGTTGTGAGTCATGCTGAGAAAGTCTGCTCTTCAGTAACAACACTTTCAGGAGAAGAATTTGTATTTTATGTCTATACCCCCACAAGTTGAGACTCCACCAAAACTTGTTTTATGGACTTAAGACAGGATGAGTGAAGAAGAACTTGCTTATTCATTCAACACATATTTATTTAGCACATGTGATGTGCTGAACTCAACTGTAGGTGCTGAGGAGACAGAGGTGAGCAAGACAGGCAAATGCCTTACCTCAATGCACTCATGTTCCAACGGAGGAAAGAAGTCAACACGAATATGCATGGACATTATAACTGTGGTGGTAAAGTATACACAGCATCATGCTGAGACTGATGGTGGGGGTAGGGAGAGGGAGAGACTATTCTAGATGAAGAGATCAGGGAGGGTTCTCTGGGGCATTGACATCTGAACAGGAGCTGAATGGAGTAAGACGCCCTGTGGATATCTGGGGGAGCTCAACAGGCAGAGCCTGTGAAGAGGGAATGAGCTTGGTAGAGTCAAAAGTTTCCAGTATGGTGGGAGCAGGCTGAGCAATGCAGACATTATAGGAGATGAAACAGGGAGATGAGCAGCCCAGGTAAAAGACTGTGGTGACCTGGGCTAGGTGACAGAAGTGGAGGCAGAAGGAGGGGTAAGCTTTCGGATATATTTGGATACTACCAGGTTCCTGGTCTGTTGAGGAAGAAAAGGAGCCAAGAGCCTAGGATAAAGGGTAGATTCTCCACACCTGAGATGAAAAGACTGACAGCGAGCCCAGAGGCTCCCCAAAAGAAGGGAATGACATAACGGTACTGTGAAGGAGTAAAAATCTGTGCATTACTCAGGGAGCAAGGAGGACCCCAACCGAAATGAGAATGTCATTTGAGAAGGAAGTTTTCAGTGAGAGTCAGGAAATGGATGAAGCATCTGGACTAGATTAAGAGTGTATGTGATGTTATCTGCAATTAAGTAAAGGTTGTGAAGAGTACCGTGGAAAAGGTTAGGAGGAGAGCAATCGTGTCTGGTTCAGGGAGAAGGACAAAGAGCCACAGGGTTTGGGATTTTGGAGAGGAAGGTGACTAGAGGACATTTTTCAGTTTGGACAAAAAACATGGATGAGTGATGGGGAAAATCACTGGGCTAGAAATTTTCACAGAACTTGGCCTAGAAGTCTCTGATGGATTGAGGTCTCTGATGGATTGAAGGACTTGGACCTCTCTGGAACAAGCCAGCTGCTCCTGGAAATCCTAGACCAGGTGGGCTGGCAACAAGTTTGTTTGGTTCCCAGGAGGCTCGTTGAATGCTGGAAATAGCATTAGCTCCAGATTGATGGGAGGCCTTTCTGGATGGAATCCTTTACAGCTTGTCTTAACTGTGACTCTGAGGGAATAAATGGAAAATGGCATCATTGGTTTTAAAATAATTCTAGGTGAGAGAGTTGCTTGTACTTTCTGTTTCCCTTTACTCAACTCCCACTCACTTCTAAACCCACAGGGATCTGATTTCTGCCCATTGCATTTCACTCAAACAGGTCTTGGCCAAGTACACTACTGGTCTTTGTGTTGCTTGATGCTACCAGTATTTTCAGTCCTTATCTTATTTGACATTTCAGTCCTACTGACCAACCCTTCTTCATGAAACATTCTCTTCCTTTGGATTTTCACAGTGACACCACTCTCTCTTGATCATGCTCCTACTCTTCTGGCCAGTTATGTGTTCTGTCTCCAAAATCTTCATTTACTTAGCCTTTAGAATGTTGGGTTTCCTTCATTGTTGAGTGTAAGCCTTCTACCTTTCTTACTTTATCTTGTCTTTATAGACCACCTTGTTCAAACGCATGGTTTCAACTGCCTGATGTAGAAGACATATGAAAAATGTTGTAAGGGTGTTCAGAGATGTGCATGCCTGAGGTACAGGGGCAATTACTTGAGTTAGGTCATTGCTACCCAGATGGTAAATTTAGCCTTTGGGCAGATAATGAAATTCAAGGAGAGGATTTATAAAGAGAAATAAGAGAATCTAAACTGAAACTCTAGGAAAAATTATTCACTGGAATGTAAGATGAACAAGCACCAATAAATAAAAGTAATTGCTTTTATCATTCATCATGATTACTAATATTCTACAAGTTAATTGTTTATACATTTCAAGACCTGTGTACATTATTTTTGCATTAACTTTTTAATAGCATTTCCTACATTCCACCCAGAAAATTCATGCCTATCTTTCTCTCAGTATACCACCAAGCTTTGTTTGGTTCTTTGACTTAGTCCAGCATCAGTAATTTTTACTGATTGTCGTTAAGATGTATGGTGATGTTTAAAGCACTATAATCCATCTCTATCCTTGGAGATTTTGATGGAATACTGCAGTATTCCTACAGCTTGCTGTTGTCAGCTTTTCCATCAGCATCAATTAGAAAAGACACCAAGGAACCCTATGTTTGTCAATTATTTTATCAAAGGAACAAGTATAGAAACATCCCTTGCAAGTGCTCAACAATCATTATTGCATGCAACTAAAAGGAGTACATTCTACTTTTTTTTCTAGAAAATAAAACACAATGTTTTACAATTCATTTAATGGCAACTGGTAATCACCAAATTAGCAATGGTTATTTTCAAAAGTTATCACACTAGCTTTGCTGTCATTTCTCAAGGATGATCAGATACCTAGAGCCACAGACACTTCCCACATAAGAGGCATCATATAAATCAGACTTGGTTTATCATAAGTATTGATAAAACCAGATGTAGGGGAAGAACTAGGTCTGGGGATACATGCATGGTCTTATTATAGCAAATTTTTAGGCTGCCCTGATTATTACAAAATCATAACAGCAAGAATATTCACAGAATAGGTTCTACTTTTTAAAAAATCCACAATATAGTCAACTGACATGTATATACAAAGCTGTTATCCTCAGGGTCCTCATGGCAACCCTGCTGCTAAGCTTATTGATCTTCTTTAATGAATTACCTGCTTTGTTGACATCTGCACTCAGTTCCAAAGTCAACCACACATTTCCTCAATAGTTCACCTCTCCATTTCCATTTATTTACAGACTGTCCACAGAGACAACCCACTAAAAAGAGGACAACACTCACCCCGGAACCAGAATGCTTGGGTCCAAGCTTTAACTTGTAATTTAATCAACTGTGCACAAAATCTGATTTTTCTCATCTCTATTTATGTGTGAATTATCTTACACTCCTTCCTCATCTTCTCCAAACAAGCAGGTAGTAATAGTATTACCATTAGGAAAAACTTTGGAAACCCAAACACAGCCGTTGTCCTTGCTTGGTGGAAAGTCTAAGAGACAGCCATCTGTTCTCAGAAGCTTTATGGTGTGGAGTATGGGGACCTGCCTCACAGAAACCAATATTAATTTATTACAAATGCATTTGCAGAATCTTAGACACAGTCAACTTCAGGTCTTAACCTAACAACATGTTTCATCCAGATGGATCCTCAAAATTCCCCGGGAAGATAAGGAGGCAAGGGACCATTCTTCCCATTTTGCAAATGAGGAGAAGAAGGCTCCAGGCTCAGCAAACTGACCAAGATCAGAAAGCCAGAGAAGGGCCAAACCAGAACTTGATTTTTCAACTTTTCTAATCCCTAGTTGTTCACCTTGCAACACCTTTAACAAAAAGGAACAAAGCAGTGCACCAATCCCTTCTCAGTGCAAGGAATGACAATTTAATAACCCAAGAGATTTAATGTACCTCCCAAAAGATTCACTTCTCCCCTACTTACACTGAAAGAGTCAGGTTTATTCTACATTCTCATAAATCAATTTAAAACAATCAGGAGAAGGCTCATTAAGCTTCACCTACACAACAAAAATAAAATACTTAGCATTCATGCATAACTTCACATTTTGTAGATACTGACAAGGAGCTCTCAAGCATTTATTTCATAGATGGCTATTATAATTATTTCACAACACAGAACACGTACACAGGCTTCCTTTTTATTGGAAAGAGAGGTTTTACAGGCCAATTTAACCATACCACTTTCAACGTGAGAGCTCCCAGCCTCAGGCTGGTGGGACGCATTCTTGAAGTCTTGCACATTTAATTTACAATGAGCTTCAATAAATTGTACTCTGTAGCTGTTTCACGTGATAGAGGTTACGCACACATGCGGGAGCTTAGCTGCAGACACACACTATGTGGTGCATTCTAGTCATTTCCAGCTCAAGACACAGAAGATTCCAAACTCCTACAGTAATTAGAGGTTGGCAATCTCTTTGACTCAGTGAAATGAAATACTATTGAACCCAGTTTAAATTCTTGAGTTTTCAAGGAAAATGAGTGATTCCAGAGCAGTTTTTGCAGGTGTATGTCTGCACGAATAAGACACTAGAGGGCCTGACCACAATGGTGATGGCTGCAAGGTGAAGGACGGATTTGAAACAAGAGGATTTTGTATGTTGCAAAGTAGTATGGACCGAGAGAGCCACCCACGCAAGCTCTTCGAACGTGTCTCACGAGATCGTGGCTTGGCTGCACTGGCTGCTTGTTACACTCATTCAGTTCATCAATAAATGGAATAGAAGACCTGAGCCTACCTTTTTAGTTATAAAATGCTTTTCTCTCCATCATAATCAGACTTCCACTCATTTCGGCACTGAAAAAAGAATGTCATCATAATTCCTAGTAGCTTGCTTCTGTTTCTGCTTCAGCAGATACCCTGTAGATGGGAAGTCACATAACAGCTTTGCATCCCATCAAGTCGCCTCCACCCAAAAACAGCTGCAACGCTTATCTAATTAAACCCCAGCGCCAAACTGTGAGCTGGTGCATCAATCATTAATATTTTATTTTGGATCACTTTAAATTCTGACTGAGGGTACGTGGCGCCGCACACACTGGTCTCTGAAGGAGATTTTTCAAATAATCTTTAAGTGGCATTGAAAAAATAAAACAAGCTGCCTGCTGTTTGACGAGAGCTCTACCACCCTGCTGTACCCTGATTAGCTGTTAATACTAATTGAGAGATGAATATTGCTTATTCCGAAAGGCTAAAGATTTTTTTTTATCATGAAAAGGAAAAGTCAGTTCTTCTTGCCTCGGAAACGTGGCTCCTTGCCCAAATTTTCAACAGCACCAAAAGAATGGTGGTTTCTGAGTCTCTCATCTACAGGGTGTGGAGTCATTATACTGAATCACTTCTTTCCTCTGCGGGGCCATCCACAAGTTAGTGAACTGTGATCTCCACGTGGGATTTGCACATTCATACCCTACATCTGGAAATGGTCTTTGCAGAGATCTGATACCCCAGAAATATTTATGTAAATCTCTGTCCTGCTAAGGCACATGTTGACGTACTTGGGTTCAAGCTCATAAACCAAGAGGAACAGCTTCCTACATTGCTATCCTAATAGAGTAAAGCCAACAGGCTAAGCCAAATGGGACAATTTAGACAAAGAGAGACTGGCAAAACCAAATGAATGGCTGCTTCCTTCCAGCATTCTAGGAAAAATACCAAGCAGCTGTGCCAAAGCATACTGCCTCTCTTTGTTAGGAAAAATACTCTGACCCTCTTGAAATCAGGGGATGTGGTCGGCACCAGGTTCAGTAAATCTGTATGTAAGACAGATTTCCTAAAAAGGCATGCTCAACTGCAGAAACCTAGCTCTGCACAAGCACAGCCTAAGAGTCGTAAGGACATAGAACAAAGCATGGGAACCAAGAGGTTCTCATTTCTATAAGCTGAGACTCCTGGGCCTTTGCCAGGGTACCGTCTGGCACCTGGCCGCATCATCTAGAGTGATGGGAAGTCTTAGAGAATACAAATAAGAAAAGAAGGATGATTCAAGAGTAGCAAAAATATAAGGAAAAGACAGAGGCTTAGGATGGCATAGTGCAGAGAAGACTAAAAGATTACTAAAAGTAAACCCACATGAAAGACCCCAGTGATGCTTAGAGGCATCTCCTGAGTCCAATTAACACAGATCAGGGCATGGGGATTAAGACTGTCAATTTAGCTAAGCTAAAACTACATTTCCCAGAATTCCTATGTATGTATAATTCTGCGGGGAGGGTAAGAGTCATTTTGCAGGTGATTTGGAAGACGGTAGCCATATTGCTTTGAAGGCTTTGAAGATCAGAGCCGGGCTGGAAGCATTATTGATCTGCCTGGTTACCTTGCTGGCCTACAGCAACTCTAGCTCCTGCTGGCTCCCCTCCTTCAACTTCTATGACTCTGTGTCCAGGAGAGTTTTTAGCTTCCTGACAAAGGATGCCAGCTGCTCCTGGTCTACAACCCCATCATCAAAGTTGGAGGTTAGAAGGCTATGAGAGACCAACACAGATTCCAGTCCATCCTCCAGATCCTGGCTAGTACCTGTGGCTCCTAGCTTATTCTTGCTTTCCCCACCTCACATCCACCTTACCTCCCAGCCCCTAGTCATACCCACACTCCTATCAATGGGGCAATTGTGACCACACTCAGAGGGAAGAGTAATTTTCTTTGGCCTGTAGTGGTTTAACTACAACATTGTAAGTAGCTCACTATGCAGCTCTGTAGAGATTGGGGCTTGGAAATCCGTGCTCAGCGCTTCCTGAGTAATAAACGGTCTCTGATCCAGAAACCTCATGTTTGCTTCCTGTCAGTATATCTATAATTGTGGCAGGCTGATCTGTCCACCTGTAAAGGAGGGTGAATCTCACACTCTTCTCAGTTTCAAACTTAACATTTTCCACATAGACTCCCACAATTTCCACAACCCTAACCCCTTCTTTGATAATGAGACATATTCCAGCAGAGAAATTACCCCCTCTTCGATTCCTCTACTTTCTAAGTAAGGGAGAACAAGAATGTGCCAAATTCTCTGCTTTTACTAGAATGCACTTCCCAGAGGTATCTGGAAAATGGAGGACGGCCATTTTGCTTTTCCTCTGTGCCATTTCTACAACCCACATGAGAAAAGAACCCCCTGTCTCCTTCTTCCAGAAAGTTCTTCCACAGTGCCCTACCGGCATAACGTCACTCCTCACTAACTGTTCTTCAGCAATGCAGAGCACATCTCGGATTAGCATGGATGGATTCTGAATCCAGTCTTGTCACCTACCATCTCGGTAACTTGGACAAGCCGTGCAACATTTCTGAACCCCAGTTTTCTCCTGCACAAATCTGAGGGGTGCCTGGGTGGCTCGGTGGGTTGAGCACCTGTCTCTTGGTTTGGGCTCAGCTCAGGATCTTGGGGTTGTAAGACTGAGTCCCATACTGGGCTTTGTGCTCAGCTGGGAGTCTGCTTCAGGATTCTCTCTTTCTTCCTCTGCCCCTTTCCCTGCTCTCTCTCTAAAATAAGTAAATAAATCTTTTTTTTTTTAAGAAAAAAGAAAATTTGAGATAATGTTTCTTATGTCTATTACAGGCTATGACCAACAAAATGATACATGTGCAAATGGGCCATAAATGACCCCACTCTAGTTACTGTAAAAAAGAATCTTCATTTGGTTAAGCAATAAATGTGGAGTCTCTGCTCAGTTATCATTGGTATACTTGGGACCATATGCTGGTGATGGGCTTCTCCAATGTGACAGTCCCTGACCTTTTGTCTTCCCATTTTCAAGAGTCCACTATTTCCCTGCCAAGTCCTCTAGTTTCCCCCCACTATAGGACAGAACCTAACTTTGAATCTTAACTAGCATATCTAAGGCCTTCAGACCCTACTAGTTCTCATTAGTCCTTTTTCTAGAAGATGGGATTCTGCTCCCAATATCCCTTTCCTACTGAATGAGTTCTTTTCTGTGAAAAGACAAACTACCTAAAGTTGCAATATCACACACCCTGCTTTTTTTTTAAGATTTTATTTATTTATTTGACAGAGAGAGTGAGAGAGGGAACACAAACAGGGGGAGTGGGAGAGGGAGAAGCAGGCCTCCCGCTGAGCAGGGAGCCCACTGTGGGGCTCAATCCCAGGACCCTGGAATCATGACCCGAGCCAAAGGCAGACGCTTAATGACTAAGCTACCCAGGCACCCCATCACACACCCTCTTTGCTTCCACTTTGCTGTCTAGCCTGTTTCCATTATGATCATGGTGTCCTACTGCTGAATTAGACCCTCACTTTCTCTTCTAATATAAAAAGTTGATTATCGGGCACCTGGGTGGCTCAGTGGGCTGGGCCTCTGCCTTCGGCTCAGGTCATGGTCTCGGGGTCCTGGGATAGAGCCCCGCATCAGGCTCTCTGCTCAGCAGGGAGCCTGCTTCCCCCCCTTCTCTCTGCCTGCCTCTCTGCCAACTTGTGATCTCTCTGTCAAATAAATAAAATGAATAAAACCTTAAAAAAAAAGTTGATTATCTCTTCTGATTTGCAGAGTTGTACTTGATTCCCAGTTGAATGCTGGACCTTGGATCCCAAATGTCCTTCATAGGTCAGCATTAGAGATTATGTACTTTCTTACTTTCCATCTGTATTAGTTACACTAATGCGCTTAGTTCTTTGCCTGTCCCTATACCTTTTAGGTGGGCAGGGTAAATTCCCCAATCCTGGACTTAGTATGCAATTCATTTTGGCTAATGGGATGTGAGCCAATGTAGCACAGAGTCTTGAAAAGTCCTCGCATGTTGGTGCTTGCTTGCTCTCGGGCATTTGCTACCAGTATGAGAGCAAAGCCAAGCTAGCCTGCTGGAAGATGAGAGACATATGGAGCAGGGATAAGTTGCCCCAGTGATCACAGCAAAGGGTATCCTAAAACAGCTGACAGTCAACCAACTTCCAGATATACAAGCCCACCCAAGAACCCACATCCATAAATAATAAAAACACATTGTTTTAAGCCATGAGTTTTGGGCTGCTGGTTGTGTACCATTATTACGCAATAAATAACGGACTCAGAAATCAGTAGACAGGTTCACAGGTGTTGCTATAATCCAAACCCAGGAAATTGGTAGAGGTGCACAGGTGTTAATATAATCCAAACCCAAAACTAGTTTGTGACTAGTTGCTAAGTAAAACCTAGAAAAAAATTGAAATAAAACTGCTAGGAACCTCTAAAAAGTGCTAAGAAAACTGTTTTAGGAGGATGGGAAGTTGGTAACTCGTGTTATCCTAGTGGCAAACTGTGTAATGTAAGATAGAAAATGCTCCTGATAAAATTCTAGACTTGAGCAAAGAAAGTTGAAGTCGAATACTGAAAGTGCCAGCTGTTTCTAACTAGCTATATATGATGAAGAATTACAAGGAAGAGATAAACTCAGAAAATAATATAGATGTGCCACACTCTGCTAGTTTGGAATAAAACTGATTTTCATCTCCCACCTTTCAAGCCAGAAAAGATTCTCAAATTAAGACATGGCCACGGGTAAAGACCAAATTAAGGGTGTGTCTGTTAGACCTTCTGTTAAGACTTCTTGCAGACCCACAAAGCTCAACAAATGGGCTTTCAAGATTTTTTTTTTTTTGAGAGAGAGAGAGAGTGAGAGAGTGGGAGGGGATGGGGGAGATGGACAGAGAAAGAGGGAGAGAATCTCAAGCAGAGTCCATTCCCATCATGGGGCTCGAGCTCTCAACCCTGAGATCATGACCTGAGCCAAAATCAAGAGTCACATGCTTTAACTAACTGAGCCACCCAGGTGCCCCTCAACATTCTTAAGGACATCGTCCCACAGCAATATAAAATACAGAAAACACCAAGGATTACATAGAGAAAGAAGGATGTCTCCACAAAATTGTGGGTTGTGTTTTTAACACATAGAGTAACCTAAAAAGAACCAACTGTTTAAGATATAAGAAGTAGGTTGAGAAAGTTGTTCCAAGGGTACATCTTCCAATCCCTTTTCAGAAATAGCCAAGAAGGGAAACAAAAATGAGAACATCTCGGACAGCAGAGATAAGAGCTGTGGAGAACAGCAGACAGGAGAACCACTCTTAGAAAGCAGTATCTACATCCTATCAAGGCACATGCCTCACTCCCAAAGCACGTTTGGCCTTGTGACTTACCCTGAGCAGTGGATACTAATGCAAATACATTTTCTGTCAAATGTATTTCTGTCAAAAAAAAAATCAAATAGGTATGATGCAAATACAGTCCTGAAACATGCTTGTGCATTGTTGTTTACTCACTCCTGGCCTCTGCCATCATCAGGAGAGTGGGCCTGGGTCAGCCTGATGCAAGATAAGACATCTACAGAGCAGAACGGAGCTGCTCCAGTCTTCCCAGCGAAAATCCCCAAATTCATTCCACATCAGCTAACAGATAGTCAACGACCCCAACACGTGAACTATACATTCTTACTATCTTAAGCCACTGGGTTTTGGAGCATTTTCTTGTACAGCGTATTCTGAAATAAATAACAGATACACCATCCCTCTTTGTTCGTCCTACTCGCCTTCCATGTGGCCAAGGTCTCAATGTGCCTCTTACCTGTAGTCACTCTCTTCTATTACTTTCATTATTATCTTCACTTCTGTTCTCAGGAATTATGTTACAGGTGTATACATGCTTCCTGCAGAGCCCTACCTAGGCCACCTTCCTGTTATTAGAGATGTTTCTACCATCAAGGTACTCCCCTCCCTGGAGCATCTACTTTTGCCACCCCTTGAGCATGTTGGCAAAACTCTCTAGGTCTCATTTTCCTCCTCTATAAAATGAGAGGTTCAGAGTACCGCTAGATACAATTTACATTCACATAGCACCTCCTATGTATCATGTCAAATGTGTTTTTATATGTCCTCTAGTGTCCTAAAACAGGATGTGGTAGATACTGTTATTTCCATTTTACAGATGAGGAAATACAGGGACAAAGCCTCCCCAGATTTCCCAAAGTTATCTAGTAGGCAAGAAGATGGGTTAAAGTCTTTTTAGCCTTGGAAGGAAGGAAAGAGAGAGAGAGAGAGAGGGGAAGAAGGAAGGAAGGAAGGAAGGAAGGAAGGAAGGAAGGAAGGAAGGAAGGAAGGAAGGAAGGAAGGAGAGAGGGAAGGAAAGCAAACATGGACAAGTAACAGCAACCAAAAAAAAAATTGGGAAGTGTTTCAAGAGAAAAGAAGCCTAAATTTAGTCTATTCTGCTCAGAATTAAGGAAAATTTATCATATTCTGCAGTAAGGACTCTCATATGCTTGAAATGTAATAGGCTTGGGATGTGTAACAGAAACAGCCTCTCATGCAAGTGACCACTTCCTATGAATCAGGAGATTTTCCCCTGGGCACTCTTTCCCCCACGACTAGTAACTGAAACTCTGAAGCTGGCAATCAAGTTCTTTATACCAAGCACTGCTCTTTTACTTGATTGTTCACTCCACACAAACATTTACTGATGAATGCCCGTGTGCCAGGCATTGTGCCCTCGCTTTGCCAGCCACACAGCCCAGAGCCAGACAGTCTGGTATCTGAGCTTTGAAGGCCAAGAACCAAACGTTTATATCTGGCATTTTCTAATTAAGTAAACCATTTTTATGCAATAATGGCAGGATCTTGAGATACAATGCAAATGTTGACAAGCTGACTGGACTCAAAGAGAAGTTGCTGGGAGATTTCCCACAAGGCCAGGCTCTCAGACGAGATGATTCCTGAATCTAATGTGTTCACTCCCGTGAAGCTGGGGACCAAGAGTGATGCCTGGCCCACAGCTGGTAGCTATTTTTCCCCACTTGCTATGCATTTGAATCTCCCAGGGAACTCCAAAAACAGAGGTGCCCAACCAGCCTCTCCCCCCAGGAGATGCTCCTCCAGTGGGTGGGGGTCGCCTGTGGCGTTTCAAGTTCTGCAGGTGATTCTTATACTCAGCCAGTGGTGAGAACCAGTCAGTGGGCACCTCATGCATATTTTCAACGTATGAAAAAGAATGACCAGGTATTATTAAAGGAAAGGGGTTCCGCACTCTTAAAACCATTTGGTACACTGCTGGGTATAAAATCTAAGAGCAAGAAAGGAATAGGAGGGAATGTAGAATTATGCACAACAAAATGTGCAGGAAAACCAGATGTACTGTAATAGGTAAACATCTTACAGAAATAGGGAAGAAACACAGAGGATGCTTTTAATGCCAAAACATTTCCTAAGCCCTTCTGAGATCATATGTATTACTTTATAATCTTTGACCTAGAAAACACATAAAAGACAAATCCCTATGAATTTGTTAATGTTCTTAAATAATTTGAATTAATTACTTTTAAGTGCCACTTCCATTTGAAAAATACTAATCCTTAATATCCAAGACATCACTCAGCGTGCAGACATGGTTGATAGCCACATGGACCCGGGAAGTAATTCAGCCACTCACTGGAATTCATGGTCTGCAAATCAGGAACCTCAGACAGAGACCACCTACCGGCAATGAGGCTAGAAGGAAATGTTTATGCCTCTTCAAGAAAGAGGCAAAATGAGACCATTTAGTGATAAGGAGCATCTTAGATTTCTACATGGCAGCAAAATAACTCATCAGGACCGAATGCAAAATTTGGGATTTTTTTTTTTTGATAAGTTGTCATTCTACAGAATAGGCAATTTTGGTATACAAAAGAAAAAGAAAGAAATTAGACAAGGCTCTGGGCAATAGAAAATGATGCAGAAAACATCTGAGGCAGAACAACTCTAATATTTTCTCACCACAGAATCAAATTTAACATAATAATATCAGGACAGACATGACCAGGGAGAGAAAAACCATTTGATTATTCAATTTTGGGGAAAGGTGCTATTATAAAATAACAGCATTGGTTAGGGAAATAACATCAAATGCATAGCTGAAAAAGGTAAAAAAAAGAAAAAAATCCCATAAGAAGTCAAAAGATCATTTTAAAAAACTTATTGAAAGTCCAGGAGAAAAATGTACACCCAAGATCAAGGTCAAAAGGTGGTTCTTAAATAGAAAGCATTGTGATTAAAAAAGCCAAGTAAAAGGGGCTGTCATAAAAAAAAGTAAAAGGCATCTTATTGAATGGATACACTGCTGATACATGAAGGTCACAGAAGGTCACGATATAGAAACAGAACCTTTGCTCTGGCTTCTCTTGTCTTCATGCTTTGCCATATGACCCTGAGCTGTTCTCAGGAAATTGTTAGGCTCAAGAAATGAACAAGGTGGTGAGATTTAGGATTCAACCTTTCCCAAGACTCGCTTACCACAATTCCCACTTGCTTACCACCATCCCACCTTTTCTCCCCACACAATTCCCAAATTATTGGCCATTTGATATGGATTGCTTCACTTTAAGGGGGCATATCTAATCTCCCGTAATGTATTCCTACGGATGCGGAATCCAAATCACCACTAATACCAAGTAACAGAATTGTCTTTGTTTTCTTTTCTTTTCTTTTTTTTTTTTTAAGAGAGTGTGAGCCGGAGGGATGGGCAGAGAGAGAGACAGAGAGAATCCCAAGCAGGCTCCGAGCCCAGCGTGGAACCCGCCACAGAACCCAACACAGGCAGACACAGGCGTGACCCCACAACCCTGAGATGACGACTGGAGCTGAAATCAAGAGTTGGAAAGTCCAGCTGACTGAGCCACCTGGGTGCCCATGTCCTCATTTTCTCCTCAGCAACGTCTCCGAAAGTCTGGTGCTCTGAATGTGGGTCCAGAGGCTCCTTGACAAAAGAGGGCTCTGTGATGAGATAATTAGGATTTGTAAAGATGCTTCGAAATCCGAGGTTTACAACATCAATATTTCTCCCATCATTTCCCAAATTTATTTGACCTCAGATCCCCTTTATCATCTAATCTTTACTAAAATTCCCTAGAAATGATCTTCCTTGACATGCAATTTGGAAAACCTTTAAGATACTCTGAAATCTACCCCTTCACTCAACAAACACATGAGTTCCCACTAGGTGCCGGGAGCCTGTCAGCGTCTGAGGTGCTGCGTGGACGGGACATGCGTTGTGCCTGGGTGTTCATGGAACCTGTTTTCTAACAGAGCAAATGCAGTGCCCGTGTCACCCAAACAGATTCCTCATCATTTCCGGTGCTGCTCAGTGCTATGGGAAAAAAGAAACAAAAACCCAGTCTGGGAATAGAAATTGGTTAAAACGGGCGTGGGAGGTAACCAGGTGGGACCGTCAGGAAAGGCTTTTTCCAGAGGTGAGGTTTCAGATTGTGTCTACTGTCGTTTTTACACTCAATGTATTTTTCCAATTGTTTGAAAATTCGTGATTGAAAAGTAGTAAGGCAAGATTAGTATTTTAGCAATTTCCTATTAATAAAAATGTCAATTAAACAGAACACTCAGCCCCCAACTATTCCACTTAAATAAGCACGTATAGCAGGAAGGTTAGAAAGTTGTATCCCTCGGGATCTCACATTCTCAGAGCACACCAGTAAGTGTGTGCTTACTCACAAACCTGGGTTTCTCCCTCAACCCAGAAGAAGCCCCCCCCCCCCACTTTCTGGGTGGGCATTGCAACAATTCTGCCTTTTATCCTTCTCTGAACGATGGACACACACAGTCAGACATCCAGAAACTTCTGTATGGCAAAATGACACAGGATAATCATCTTCAGTGTCTTGTAATGAAGGAAGGAGGTAATTGTGGGGAGTCAAATCTGGCAGGACTTAAACTACACACTGCTGTTCTCTAGCCTCCGTGCCCACTGACTGCTCATCAAATCGCCTCCAGGGAAAGCAACCAGGAAGGCTGGGGAGATGCGTTTGCACTCTTAAGGTAGTCTTTAAAGAAATACTTCCTTCCCACAGCAATGAACCTCTTCAATCCAGGAAAATGCTTCTAATAAGTGCTTTTGATAAGTGATCTTCATAATGATTGTTGTGTTACCGGTGAAATGGTATTGAGTTTTCCCCCCAAAATGCCTCTAAAAGATAAAAAGGCACTAATTCAAAAGAAGGCTATTGTTTTTAATTCCAACATGTTTCTGAGAAATCCACTTACACATTTGCAATAACAGTGAAAAATCTTTAAGTGGATGAGTGAAAATTTCCCTCTCATTGTGTTTTGAGTAGTCAAATTGCACCCAGTATTGTAAAACGAAAGTGCTTTGTTGCTAAGCAATTCCAAGAATCATCCCAAATAGGGTTTTTACCAGATTGATGAAGTGCTCCCCCTTTAATTTGTTTTCTCACTAGAACACCGTTTTACTTGAGCAACAAAATACATGAACTGATCATATGAAAATAGAATTTTGTGTAGCAATAAGTAAATCTTACCTCAGTTCTGACTAATATTTAATGATATGCGTGATTTTGTTAGGATGCATGAAAATCAGATAGAAGAAAATGATTGCGTTTGGCATTATGCTAACACTGCAGGTAAAAGCAGCTCTAAGATCAGCCTGGAAGAAGAAAGAATGGGAAGAAACTGTGAATTGCTTCCAGAAACTCTGAGATTCATGGTTCAAGGCACCAGCTGTTGGGTCTCCCTAACTTGAGAAATGGTATCATTTTTATTGGCCTATGCCTCCAAGGAGAATACTGAAGGAGGCCACATTCCATTGGTTTGTAAGTTTTTATATATTTGTTAAAGGTTAATTGTGTAATTGACAGTTATCACTGATAGTTAGAAATTCACACCCTTGGGGCGCCTGAGTGGCTTCAGTGGTTTAAAGCCTCTGCCTTCGGCTTGGGTCATGATCTCAGGGTCCTGGGATTGAGCTTGGGTCATGATCTCAGGGTCCTGGGATTGAGCCCCACATCGGGCTCTCTGCTCAGCAGGGAGCCTGCTTACCCCCCTCCCAGCCCTCTCTCTACCTGCCTCTCTGCATACTGTGATCTCTGTCTGTCAAATAAATAAAATCTTAAAAAAAAAGAAGGAAATTCACACCTTCATGTTAGTTATTAACAAAGTAAATAGGTATTTAATCGCACTCAATTCAAAGGAAATAAAGGTGACTCTAAGGGAATGTTATCAATATGTGCGTGCTTACGGAGCCTTCGTATACTTCACTATCTGCAAAGTTCACATATAGATATGTGGATGTAGACATCAAGGTTCAGGCTAACTAGTAAAGACATATGCAAACAGAGGGCAGCCTCCAATCTTTAAGTATAGAGCTCTTATAATTTCATAGTGTAATATAGTTCCTATTGTGTATATGTTTATGTAAATATCTTCACTAAATGGGCAATGGGTCAGAAATCCACTTCTGTTGAGATTTTGTTTGGTGACAATAAATGAAAGACGGTGGGCCACTTTGCCGTTCTCCTAAAGACAGTGAGGCTGTCAGGCTCTCACAAGGCTTTCAGCTGGATTTGGGTTTTAACTCCTAGTGTCTATGAGCAATAGAGGAAAACTGGAACAGAACATTTCTGAGGGTATTAGGGGATTTAATGAACAAGAATAACATTTAAAGGAAGAGGGGGAAAGAGGAGTGAAAATGAACTTTCCTATGCTCCTCCCTGTGAGAAGTCCCCTTGTAATTATGCATGTATCTTAATTAAAATAAAATGTTCATGTTTTGCATTTTCAGTTGGCCTTGTATAATTAAAACTGCATCACATCTGATGTATTTATAATTATAGCCAAATGGTTATGTTAATGTTCATCTATTCCACGCTGAAAAACAACAAAAAACATGAAGACCATTTCTGTAAATTATTTCTTACCAGAAATTCAGTCTTGAAAACAAAATATCTTTGAGATCAATAGTCACAGCTTTAAGTGTGAAATCCAAAAATGCTGATGCTTGCAAAAGCACAAATCCAAACTGCTTTTAAGGGATTATGTATAGAAGAAAAATAGAATGAAATCATACAAGGTCTAATTAAGGTCTCGGAGAAGATCTCTCACTCACCTAAAAGAGTGAATAAGAGACAATCATATCTCCTTAGCCTATAATCATTGAGCTTTAAATCCCCAACTCTTTCCATATAAAAAAAAAATCATTGTGTTAAAAGACCAGTGCTTTCTCCTCTGAATTTAAAAACCATGACTAAATTGAATGCCCGTTATTAAATCTTCACTGAAAAATTCTTTCTTAACTTTTCCCAGTAAAGGAATCACAAAAATGAAAGCACTGTGGAATATAAAAGTTTGTGTTGGAAATAGTAACACGTGGTTTAGGACCTAAGGCTTGGCTGTTTGGGAATATCACCAATGAAGATCCCCTGAGCAGACATTAGCACTTAGATATTCTTGTGGCTTGAGTCACATCCTTCAAAAATGATATGTGGAAGTCCTGACCCCTGGAATCTCAAAATGTGACCTTATTTGGAAACAGGGTCACTAAAATATGATAGTTAAATTAAGATAAAGTCCTACCGGAGTAAGGGGGGGCCTTAATCCAAAGTGACTGGTGCCTTTATAAGAGGGGAAATTTGGACACAGAGACATATGGGGAGAAGATCCGTGAAGACAGAGGCAGAGATTTGTGTCACGTGTCCCCAAGCTGAGGAATACTGAGGATTGCCAGCTGCCACCCAAAGCCAAGAGAGCACAGAACAGGTCCTAGCTCAGAACCTCCTCGAGGAGCCAAGCCTTTCCACACCCTGATTTCAGACTTCTGGCCTCCGGATCTGTGAAAGAGTCAACTTCTGTTGTTTTACGTCTTTCTGGAGACAGCCCTAGGAAGCTGACACAGATGTCTATAGAGCATGGAAGCTTAGCTTCCCAGAATTTAACTTGTAGCCACATTCTACAAGCTGTATTAACCAATAGTTTGCTTTTTTATAAATTTCAAGCAAGAGACTTGGGTTCTGGGAACCTTAGCAGCCACCTTTCTTTCCTTTGTTCTCGAAGAAACGGGAGAAAGGAGGAAAATGTTCTCCCTGCAGAGTTCATCCTCTAGGGCTAGAATCATTCATGGTATCTGCCTAAAAGGTCCATAGTTTGCACCACAGGAGTCAAGACCTGGTGTCCGAGGTGGTGGTGGACCCTGGGTTTCTTCTCCCTTACACGGAGGCCTTAAGGTACAGGCACTTGACAAGGTAATCAACCTAAGTGTCTGGTGCCTTTTCAGGCTTCCATACCAAGTCTGAGGGAAACTGTCTCATGAACTGGTAAGGAGAAAGAGGAAAAGAAAAATCTTTAAAATGAGTCTACCTGTTCACAGATATTAATGTAAAAACATGCATACTAAGAACATGATCTGGAAACACAAACCTTAAAGAACCACATACCTTATACTTGATTGCTCTACACAGAGGAACACGCCAGTGGTTCGGCTAGACACCAGCACCTGCATTTTCTTCATAAATGTCATGTTGCGGATCACAGAGGGGCTAAGTGGACAAGTCCATATTCTAACAAGCCCTAAGCAAGGATGCGGATAAACGGAGGCCTTGGGGAGAAGGCGGTAGGAATCACAGATTAAATTCTGTAGCTTTTTGTACTTTACAAACCATTTTTGTTTCGTCTTCAGAATAGCTCTGTTAATGTCACTATTTCAGAGATGCAGATAGAAAATTCAGTTCACTGATGGGCCCTTGGGCACACAGAAAGTGTAACATACATCAGGTCTTCTAACTCCTTATCCCCTGCTACAGATCCCTGGAAAAGAGATTCTTATTGTCCTGGTTGACCAAGTGACCACCCCAGCCCAGGTGCCTGGAGCAGAATCTGCAGGCACAAGCATGGATAGGGCCAACGAAATGACTGGACCACTTGTAACCAGCTCACCTGCTCTTCTTAACATTATGTGGTCCTGTTACTATCACACCACTTTTTTTTTTTTTCCCTCACTAGATCACCAGTTTATTATAAAAGGGTAAACCTTAGGAACAGGCGGATGACAGTAATGCGCAGGACCGAGTGTATGGGAAGGGAAGCAGAGCTTCCACGCCCCCTCCGGAACACCACTTTCCCTGCACTTCAGTGGGTTCAACAACCCAGAAGCTCTGTGACAACACTCGTGATCATGTCCTTTGTGGAGAATGTTTTTTATCATCACCACCAACAAACTGTTTCTCCTTGCTTACATGAGAAAGCTTTATATTAAATGTTTCCTTCTCAGAGTACAGTTCTAAGGACCATCGAACAGAGGGGTTTCTAAGAAAAAGAAATTGCAGTTAGGGATGGATCCAGCCCTGCCCTGATTCCAGATGCCACCTGGGGTACTAGAAACACAAGAGAGCCACATACTCAAATTTGACTGTCCTATAAAAACCATCCTATAAACTAAAAGTCTCAAACATGATTGCTCTAAACATTATAAATTATAACACACCCTCTGAAATTATTTTGAAAAATTGGGTGCTAACTTCTTTCTTCATAACCTTAAATAATTGTAAAAAAAAAAAGTGATTTCTAGCAGTTTGTAAATGCTGAAGTTTTTTTTTTTTTAAATTTATTTATTTGTCAGAGAGAGGGAGAGTGAGCGAGCGAGCACAGGCAGACAGAGTGGCAGGCAGAGGCAGAGGGAGAAGCAGGCTCCCCGCTGTGCAAGGAGCCCGATGTGGGACTCGATCCCAGGACGCTGGGATCATGACCTGAGCCGAAGGCAGCCGCTTAACCAACTGAGCCACCCAGGTGTCCCTAAATGCTGAAGTTTAAAAATGAAAGCTATGGCATCCTTTTAAATATATGCAATGGATCCAAGTTGCCTAATGGCTTAAAAGCCACCTGTCCTGGGAGACAGTGGCCTTTTCTCGTTGCTTCTGACCCTGGTGACAAAGGTATCCTGCACAAGCCAGGACCCTTTATCCCAGAGATGAACACTCAAACCTGGCTCAGGAATCAGAGAAGAAAAAAGAGGATCCAGGGGAAGGGGGAACACCTGCAGGCCCCGCTACTGCCTCCCGCCAACAAGGTGAATTAGCAGATCAGGAACAATGTGCTTGAAACATAAAATGGCTGCTACTTCCATTTGGCCCTGCAGTCTCCCACCCTAACCAGAAACATACAAGATAGAGAATTCTGGAAGGTGTGGTTCAGCCTAGGCAAGCAGACACATGACAAAGCCACAGTGCTTGCTGGTCATGGGGTGCCTGCCGTATCTTGAATAATGAAGTCTTCTGTCTCTGACCCGGGAAACTTGTGTCTTCCACCAGTAGCCATAAAACTGTGGCAGGCTGACTTGCTAGCTTGCAAGGACAGTAAAATCTCAAGACCCTTCACAGCTCTTGACACCACTTTTATCAATTTAACAGTACATGGATGAGCCTTCCAAACTTTCAGAAATTCAGATGGCCTCTTTTTCGTTCTTTTATATCTATTTCCATAACTCTTCCTTTAGATTGGTGCCCTAACATGATAAAGCTTAATGCTGAGAAGTCTTTTATTGATCACCCCATTACTTTTTATTCAACAAACATGTGTTGATAGAAATTGTTTTAAAAATTTGCTTCATTTTCTATGATCATAATGTTCTAAGTCCTTAAAATCTTTCCATGTTATGTAATTATTAAAATTACTATTGGCAAAAAACAGATCAAAAATGTAAATGTATTTTAAATTTTTTAAAAATAAATGTTAAAATAAAACTTTGATTGGAAATTAATCATCTATTAATGCAATACTGTTAAAAATTAATCCATTATACTATATATATTTATGTTAACAAGAAGTTGATAATATTAAACATTCTATAATATGAAGTACGATTAAGACTGAGCATACCTGAATAAATAATTTATAGTATAGTGTGATAAAATAAATTTTAATTATCTAATTGAACACATCCTGAATCTAAAAGAAATTTGGTAAAAGTTTTACCCAAGGAGTCTATGTAATGTAGCCTATAAATTTTGATAGTTCTAGAAACATTCCAGTTATACTGAAAAGATTCTGCAACACTACTTTACTGTTGGGCTGTTCAAAGGTCTTTTCTTTCCAGCTAATAAAACAGACTAAGGATGAATCCTAAGAAAAGCCAAAAAGAATTGCTTACAGTTACATACACAAGAAAGGTCATTTTTAGCACTCAATAGGGTCTTACTTAAAGTGCACTTTGCTTTGCTCTTGCAGACCCTTTGGCAGAAGGAAGGGAATGGAAAAGACAAAGTCATTAAACAAAAATTGTCGTAACTCTCATTATTCCTACAGCTGCACCAGAACATTCCAACCCAGATCTGAAACACCAAATTTCACCTTCAATAAAATAGTGATTAAGATAGAGAAATACAGAATTCCTAGGTTCAAAAACTCTTCCTTAACATTTTTTAAAGGCCTCTCTTTATTGGAAACCCAAGAGATCTTTACACTTCCAACCCATGGGGAAGATTGGGATGAGTTAGGGATCTGTTTTCAGGTTACCAGTTGGAAGGACTGTTGTGAACTCAGACAATTGCTCCAGGAATGAGCTGTAGCAAACCTCTTTCCTATAGAATTCAAGATCTAAACATGATTTTCCTGAAAATTTTCCATGCTCTTATACTCCTCGAAAAACATATTCCAACTGAGACCACTTCCGTAAGCCACCAAGACCTCCCACCAAGAAGCTCCACTATTGGGTGACAGAACTCAGAAGGAATATGAGAAGAGTGAGATAAAGTAGAAAAATAGAGCTAAGCAAGAATGCAGCCATCAGAAGGGGGGACAGATGGCCTTCAGTCAGCCAAAGACAGCTGTGAGCTGTAAGTGCCAAGCATCCAGCAGCCAGAGTACTGGTGCACCAGCTTGGTGAAGGGGTTTGGGTGGGGGTCTCAGTGGCACCCTATGCACACCCACGCACTGGACTAAGGGTTGAGGATGCAAACATAAGACCCAGCCTATGCTTCCAGATGCACTCAAACAAAGGATATATACACATCGATAAATAATTCCTCTTAGGTTTCACAACAACAAAAACAGTGCTCTTTCTGCCCTACTCTTTGAGAATGGGGAGCCTATCTTTTATTGCATTCAACAAACATTCGTTTGCCCGTGTTAGCCAGGCATTTCTACTCAAAGCTAAGAAAGAATCCTAAGGACAGCAGATACAAGAAGAAATTAAGGCAGCATGCCTGCTGCAAGGAATCTTTACCATTTCCCTACAATACCTGGCATTTATACATGCCAAACCAACATTTATTAACCCTTGTTTACCTGCTTACTCATTTTTTCCTGTTTTTTTTTTAATTGTGGTAAAATATATATAACACAAAATTTACCATTTAAGCCATGTTTTGGTTTACAATTCTTGCTTACTCCTTCTAAAAGCAGTGTTCTCTTGTATGAGAAGCTGAACACATGGCATGGGAATGGGAATCAGATGACCCTATCTTTGATCTTTGGGGGGAAAAAAATCCCTTAGGCTCTGGAGTCCTTAGTACAAAAAGAAAGTTTTCTGCAATACTACCAGCTATGATATATGGTACAAATACTTCAGTCATTCAGCATGTCCATTTTCAGAGGGGGAAAAAATTAAATTGCCCTTCTCCAGGCTAACAAGCTGGGCCCTGCATTTTGATCCTCTTATCTCCATACATGCTCTCCTCACAACAGATGATATTCTGTTTGTTGAAAGAACATAAATAATTAAAATCCTGCGGGGAGCAGATTTTTATTTACAGGGCTCTATCATCATTCTTATACCTGGTGGGAGTATGGCAAAATTACATGAGTTTATTAAAAAACAAAAATTGATGGTTCCAGCTTCCCTCCTCTGCCCCATGGAATGAGATCAAACAGCGGCTGCGTAGCAGAAGAACTGTCAGCATTTAAAGAGCTATCCCTGGAATTGGGGCAGGGGGGGCTAACTAACATTCGTTGGAATGAGTCCTCAGATGCTCAAGCTCCCCATTGTGCCCAGAGCTTCCTGGACGTCGCCATATCTTGGAGTTTAGATGTTCACACTATGAAATGTTGCCAAGCCAACCTTAGCCCTTGTTGGATGTTCTGTTTCACCATTCCCTTTTTATTTATGATTCCCCCACATTTCTTAAGATAAAAGCTTACACTGCAGAAAGAGTCTAAAGCATGCCTCCTACATACAGACTGATCTCCAGATTACCAGTGAAATTGCAGCCTTTGTATACTTATGGACTGACGTGATAACTGAAAATAACTTCCATTAGCACTATAAAAACTCCAGCTGATACCAAATGAATTTCATTTGATACCAGCAGAGAAAAATATTGGCTACTGAGATATTCTTTGTTCATGGTTATTTACAGTTAGCTAGAATCCATGTACAAGTCAGCCAGCCAGAAGGTGCCAGATGATTTCCCTCACTCAAGGACCTCGTATGGAAGGTCTTCCACAAAAGATGGGCTCGCCTTCATTTACTGAAATCCGGGAACCATGCTTGTCACCCTTGGTTTACCACAATACATGTAAATGTCTAGTAATTAAATTCTTTGGAGTAAGAAAGATGTAAAAAATGTGTGAGAGGTATATAGTGCCTGGAGTCTGACATTGCTCCCCCACTTCTACCCCAATATCCTTCCTTCTATTTTGTAAATTTTGGAAATAGTCAACAAAATGATCAGAATACTCCCCCAAACTGTACTTCTGAACATTTTAAAAATATAAATATCTCAAATGTACATGTATCACCATGAAGATTTTAAATCTTTAAGGCCAACATTTTGTTATTTCCTTTGGACTTTTATCGTTTAATGAAATACCATAGATAAAATTGAGGCCCCCCCATTTGGCACTTCTCCTCTCCAGATGAATGATTATCTTGAAGTTGGTACAAATACTTTCTATTTGCTATACTTTTACTACATATGCATGTATGATAAGCAATTTTACAAGTCTTTATGTAGTACATGTATCTATCTCTCTACAGACTGTTTTCTTCAACATTACAGATTCTTTAATTCATTATTGTAAATACACATGTGGTTTACCATTTTAACAATTTTAGGTGCACAATTCAGGGATATTAATCACATTCACAATGTTGTGTGACCATCACCGGTATCCATTTCCAGAATTTCTTCATTGTCCCAAAGAGAAGCTTTGTCCCCATTAAACAGTAACTCCTTCCTCCCAGCCACTGGCTGTCACCATTCTACTTTCTGTCCCCAGGAATCTGCCTGTTCTAGGTAGCTGGATGTCAAATGATATTTGTCCTTCTTTCTGGCTTATTTCACTTAGCAAACCAACATTGGGTTTTTGACATCAACACATATTGACACATACACTCTAGGTCAGTCATCTTAAATGCTGTACAGTTTTCCAGTATATTAGAAACAATAATTTATCCATTACTCAAGAGCTGGAAATTGAAATTTTGAACTTTTTGATATAACAAAAGCAATGTTGCAGTGAATATCGAGGGAATTCACCTGGAAGTGGAAATGTTGGCTGGGTGCCTCTCCAGCTTCAGCAGAGAGCTGCCAAATTACCCTCTAAAATCATTAAATCAATTTACATTGCTAGCAGACCTGGATCCGAATTCCTGCTTCCCCCATATCCTTACTAGGTCTGACAGATTTTTCATTTAATTTTTGATAATATTATGGGTGTGAAATGTTATATCAAATTCTAAATTGGCATTTTCCTAATTAGCAGTGAGGCTGAGCATTTTTCCATGCTTATTAACCACTTCATATGTTGTTTTATATATGAAATGACTGCTCATAGCCTTTTTGCTTGTTTAGATTATTTTTTAGGCTTTTCTAATTGATTTCTGGAGGAGACAGATACACAGATAGATACATACAGAGATGGAGATTCTGTGATCATTTCACTGCTATATAGACCAGATGACTTTGTTAATCATCTCTATTATTTGTTTTCTAGCTCATTAATTACTGATTCTATCTTTATTATATTTTCCCTTCTGCTTTGGTTTACTCTGTTTTTATTTGTCATTTTCTTGATTTGGACACTTTTTTCCCCAATTTTTCTCATCTTCTAATTTGTGCCTACAAGGCTACAAATATCTCCCTAAGTAAATGCTTTAGCTTGCCCACAAGCATTAATAGTGCCTTAATTTAATTGAAAAAATTATGTGATATTCCTGCTGTTAAATCCTTTCTTGTAGCTCCTTCAATAGAGGCCTAAAGGCAGGACTTTTTTTTCTCTTTGTAGATGTGAAACTACCTAGACTTTTGCCTTAAATCTTGAATGAGGGGCGCCTGGGTGGCTCAGTGGGTCAAAGCCTCTGCCTTCGGCTCAGGTCATGATCCCAGGGTCCTGGGATCGAGCCCCACATCGGGCTCTCTGCTCAGCGGGGAGCCTGCTTCCCCCTCTCTCCCTCTGCCCGCCTCTCTGCCTACTTGTGATCTCTCTCTCTCTGTCAAATAAATAAATAAAATCTTTAAAAAAAAAAAAATCTTGAATGAGTGAAATGATGCATGTTCTCCCTCAGTCTCTTGACAACAGTCTTCACACAGCTCTTGTTGCTGTGGGGAAGCAGCTGTCCATCTAGAATCTGTCAATTCTAAGCCATCGGTCTTCCTACTCAGGGAGAGTATAAGATGTTCTCTTTGTCTTTGGTTTCTTACAGTTTAATTTCAAAGCATCTGGGGTGACTTTTTATTATCATTATTATTTTTCTCTTAGGATTTGTGTGTTCCTTCACTTTGAGAATGTGTATCTGTCCTCAATAAAATGTTCTCCACCATTGTGTCTCTCCTCCATTCTTATCCTGTCATTTAGGAACATTTCTTAGGTCTACATTGGATCTTGTTACTCAGGCCTCTTTCAAATTTTCAATCTCTTGATCTCTCTCCATTTACTTTCTGAATTATTTGTTTTGCTTTTTTTCAAATCTACTTGTTCTTTGTTATAATATCAAATTCCTACTCTGTGATTTCTATGCCTTCCTTTAAATCTTTGATCCTTTAAAGTACATTTATTTTAAATTCTTTTTTATATTATTCTTTTATCTTTTGTGTGGACTCGAAAATGCTCCCTTTATTTTATGTCTGCTGACCCTCCCTCTTTTCTTCATGTAATTTGTAATTTTGGTTATGAATTCATATTCAGAGAAAATTCATTTCCAAGGAAATATCCAGCACCTTCTTGGAGAGGCAGTCCAGGTTACTCTCAAATCAATTAAATCAGAATCTCTGGGGGTTGGGTGTAGGAATCAGTACATTATTAAGCAATCTGGGTGATTTCAATGTGCAGCTGAGGTGGACACCACTGCTTACAGCGAGTATCAGCTGATATCTGCTCTCACTATCTTTGTAAGGCATTTGCATTCAGCCTCTGCTCTTTGCTCCTAAATCTATCTTCAATTTGGGGACCTGCAGATTTTGCTTCCTTATTTTCTGGTTGGACACATTGTGGGAGTGATTTTATTTTTATTGTGGTAAAATGTACATAACGTAAAATTTGCCATTTTAACCATTTTTAAGCTTAGAGGTCAGTGGCACTGAGTATATTCTCATTGATGTATAACCATGATCACTATCCATTTCCAGAACTTTTGCATCATTCCAAACAGAAACTCTGTATCCATTAAACAAAAAGTTTCCCATTGCCCTTTCTTCCTAGCCTCTGGTTACTTCCATTTCACTTTCTGTCTCTGTAAGTGTGCCTATTCTAACTACCTCATTGAGGTGGAATCATAATATTTGTCCTATTATGTCTGGCTTATTTCACTAAGCATAATGTTTTTAAGGTCCATCCATGTTATAGTATTTATTGGAATTTCTTTCTTTTTATGACTGAATAATATTCCATTATAAGTGTATACCACTTTTTGTTTATTGATTTGTTTGTTGATGAACACTGGGTTGTTCCACCATTTGGTTGTTGAAAATAATATTGCTATGAACAAATGGGTACACAAGTATTTGTTTGAGCACCTGCTTTCAATTCTTCCAGCTATATACCTAGAAACGGCTTTGCTGGGTCATATGGTAATTCTATGTTTAACTTTCTGCAGAACTGCCAAGCTGTTCTCCACAGCAGCTACACCATTTTTACCTTCCTACCAGCAGTGCGCAAGAGTTCTACATCCTTGTCAACACTATTTCCCATTTTTTTGATAATTGCCATCATCATGGGTATGAAATGATTGGGCATATTTTTAATTGCTGCCATATTTTATCCAGCATCTCTGAGTGTTCTTGAGGAAGGGGCCTTTATTTTAGCCCAGACTTCCCTATTGGCCACAAGTTCACTTTTAGCTCTTGAATTAAAATCACAAGAATCACTTCACTTAAAGGTCTTTAGCATAGGTTAAGAGAGTAATCACCTCTCACTGCCCTCAGAGACTCAGAAAAGCCATGTTCAGGTGCACCCAGGATGAGTCTAAGGGAATGGGTGATGCCAGAAATTAACCACAATGAGTTTACTTGTATATTTAAAAAAGTAAATAACTATAAAATGTGTAAAATAAAATGTAATTTTGTACTCTGATGTATCAGCCTTGATACTAACCAGGTGACACACTCATAGCAAGATAATCTGAGGAGGTTTATTTAGAAAGAATCTGTGTACAAAGAAAGGTCTGGGCCAGGAAGGAAGGAAACCATAGGAATAGTACAGTAACCTAGTGTTAACACCCAAAGCTATTACCACACCTAGGCCAAAGTCATGAGTGGAAAAAGCAGCTACCTCACCCAGAAGGTGAGAGATGAGTTGAGAAGCCACTTTGATATGAGCAATGACTTTTAATCAAGGAACACAGCCAGCCTAGAATGACCCCAGAAGAAGAAAGCCAAGCATTTAAAAAATGTCCTCATTAGGGGCGCTGGGGTAGTTCAGTCGGTTAAGTGTCTGACTCTTGAAATCAGCTCAGGTCATGATCTCATGGTTGAGATCAAGCCCTGCATTGGGCTCCATACGGAGCATGGAACCTGCTTGAGATTCTGTTTCTCCCTCTCCTCTGCCCCTTCCCACCTTGTTGGCACATGTGCAAACACTCTCTCTCTCTCTCTCTCTCTCTCTAAAAAGAAAAAAAGATTCTCTCTCCCTTTCCCCCTCACCTTCTGCCTTTTCCACCCTATTAAAAAAATTAAAAAGGCCTCATTATCCTGCTCCCTTCAGTGATCTACCAGCATCTCCACTGGTCAAACCCAAGTGAAAACCAGCTGACAAGGAAGCCCCTGACATTATTCCCATGGTCAACTGTCCAAGGCAGACAGCACGTGCTCAATGGAGAACAGATCTAGAGGAACAGGTAGAAATTATGCACTAATGCAGTTATTTTGTCGCCTAGAAGTAATTAAAATTCCCAATGTATATTTGGGAAGTAGCCTGTGATGAGGTTACTGATTTCTATAAACCTGTAATCATGGAAATTAAAAGCAAATCATCACATCTATAGTCTGTATTCCTGAGCACATACAAACCCAGTTCACATCTTATCACTTTGAATAAACATGGGAAATGCTGCACTTGGTTGTACCAATTCCTCTACTGATCTCAGCAAGCTGTTTTTTGAAAGGCAAAAGATGTTTAGACATTTTGTAGGATAGCATAGTTGTACTCCATGAAATGATCTCCAGCATTTAGGGCTGTGCTCCCCAATCACCCATAACACGAATCCATCCTTAACTCTCTCTTGTGCTTTCATCATTTCAGTCACAGTAATTTTTGCTGAATAAATAAGCAAGTAACTTTTGCTGAATAAATTAATGGATAGATAGTTGAAAAATTCCTGACCTTCTTCTCACTCTTTCTTCTAATCACTCACAGCCCGGAATTCCCAATGTGGCCATGTGGGATGAGAAACCCGAGGAACCATAGAAATATGTAATTTTATAAGAGGGTTTTTGTTATTGTTGTTGTTACTGTAGATGGGAGAAAAGAAATTCTGGGCGAGTAAGTAGATTATAAATTTTCCAAGAAGGGGGTAGCATTTTACAT
The DNA here is from genome assembly GCA_004024625.1 of Mellivora capensis. NCBI lineage: Eukaryota > Metazoa > Chordata > Mammalia > Carnivora > Mustelidae > Mellivora > Mellivora capensis. The sequence goes on from PISX010019141.1 coordinate 32,231, forward strand.
TACTCCTAGATTTTCCGTTCTCCAAAGAAGCAGTAACATTTTCCTCAAAATATTCTTATCTGGTTAATTGATTTGGGTGTCAGGATGGCCTTTAAGAACCTAACCTTCACCCTTAGACACCTTAAATTAACAACCAAAAGATGAATAAAGTTATTTTTTTCTTCTCATTACTTCCTAAAAATGTACTATAATGATATTCTGGAAACTCTGAATTTGAGAGTATGCAATTTTTTTCAATTCCCTAAAGCCAGAATATAATGGTATAATGTCTCACAAAAGGTATCTATACTTCCAAATCTTCACATACTTAATGAACTATTTGGAGCTATAAAATAAAAAGGCACCATGAATTGGTAGAGAAACTCGGTGGATGAATAAAACTGACTCAATATCTCATCTAAAATGAAAGGAAGAAATTGCAAACAGCCAACTTTACTGAACAAAGAAACTGAAAGAGGATAGTCTCTTGTTTAGAGGATTTCTACCTTGAAATATTTGCACACAGAGGATCCACGTATATTTGCACAGCACTGTTTTAGACACACCAAGGAGAAAATAAGAAGCTTCCTCAAGGAGCTAACATCCAAGTGGAAGACAAAACACATAGACACAGAGCATGAATATAAACAAGGTATGTGATGGCAGGCAAACATGAGCCCTATAAACAACAAGTTCAGCTGCCACTCAGGGAAGAGAGTGACCATAGGTGGGCAAAGGTAGCCAGGCACCCAGACAGGTGAGGCCATGGAGTGAGCACTTTGGAAAGCCGAGGAGAAAGCCAATTTGATGGGAGCAAGAGATGTTGGAGAGCGGCAAAAAATGTCTATAAAGACTTTGGGACATGGCAGGAAGTTTCTGAGCAGAGGAATAAGCAAGCCATAGACTCGGAAGAAATATTTGCAACACCTATATCAGACAAAAGAGTTGTATCTCGAATGTATCATGAATTCCTATAAATCGAAAATAAAAAGACAAACAATCCAACTTACTTCAATGGGCAAAGTCTTGAACAGGCACATCACACAAGAAATATGTATACAAATCGCCAGTGGTCGTGGGGAAAAGTTGCAACATGAGGCATGAGAGCAATGCAAATTCATAGGAATATGAGATGCTGCTTAGCACCCACACGATGGCTAAAATAAGTAAAACTGACAATACCAAGTGCAGGCAGATGCTACGAAGCAGCTGGAATCCTCAGACATTGCTGATAGGAACAGAATGGAAAACCCAGTTTGGCTATGTCTTATAAAATTAAATATACATTTTCTTTTGCAAAGCAGCTATTCTACTCCGGGGCATCTACTCCTTCCTGCCCTCCACTGAATTGAAAACTCATGTCCAGAAAAAGATTCGTACACCAATCTTTATGGTAACTTTATTAACAATAACCAAAAACTGGGGGGGGGGGGCGGGAACCCCTTATGTTTCCATCAACAGGAGAATGGATAGCGGGGATATACTTACATAATAGAATATACACAATAAAAAGAAATCAGCCCTCCCCCAATAGAGATGGGTCTCCAAAATATAATGCTGAGAAGGAGGAGTCCAGACCAGGAAGTTACTAACTTGTCCAATAGTTCAGTGATGTCTCCCAGCCCCAGGCTCTTTCTCTCTCTCTCAGTTCCACCGCTCCTCCCATCCCGTCTTCCATTCTCATGGTCACAAGATGGCTGCTACAGCTCTAGACTCACATCCATGTCAAGAGCAGGATAAAGGGGTTAGGACAACACCAGTTCCATCTGTTCTCTTCTCATCAGTCTTCCACTTCACAATTCTTTTTCCTGGCTTCTCATGCTTTGACCGAAGCAGGTCACATTGCAACCCCCATGAAAACCAGAAAAGAGAATCGTTGATTTTGATTTAGACCAATTTTTATTTCTCTTCTTAGAGCTAGGGTGTATTACCACCCAGAACTGAATCAAAGTTCCTTCCGCAAGCCAGACAGGAAGGACGGACATTGCATAAATGACCAACAGTGTCATCTATACAACTTCAAAGCAGAAAGAAATTAATCTAACTCCCGTGGGCCTTGTCCAGGAAGAAACAGTGAGGGGAAAAAAGGGCCTAAACCATACTTCAGGACCCACAAGAAGTCACCATACTTTCTCTCAGGCAGACACCGAGAGATTCATTCAATGCCAAAGGAAGAGAACAAGTGGCATGGCCAAACTAAATGTCTTGGAACAGCTACTGAGTAATGAGAAGCAAGGGTCAAGATACTGGAAGCCCCAGGGTTAAGCATTGACATTAGGAAAAAGTCAGATTAAGGAATTTAAAGAACAAAAAATAAAGGTGCATTAGTTAGCTCCAGCTAGCATCACAAAATACCACAGACTGAGTAGCTCAAACAACAGAATTTTTTTCTCACAGTTCTGGAGGTTGGCAGCCCAAGATCAAGGTACCAGGCAATATGGTTCTTGGGGAGAGCCGTCTTCCTGGCCTGAGACCACTGCCTTATTGCTGTGTCCTCACTTGGCAGAGAGAGAGAGGGAGCCCTGGTGTCTCTTCCTCTTTTTATAAAGGCACCAGCCCTATCAGATCAGGGCCCCACTCTTAGGATCTCATTTAACCTTTGTCACTTCCTCACAGCCCCTGTCTCCAAATACAGTCACATAGGGGTTTAGGGCTTCGACATATGAATTTGGGCGGGGAACACAAATATTCATAACAAAGGGTCAACAGTGAACTATTTAGGGGATGTGTCCCATTTCAAATGAACATATGATCAGGGACATCGGGCCTTTCTCCAAACTGAACACCTAATTCTGTTGAGAGAAAAACCATGACAGCAGCACCTGACATAGTATAAAGCCCAGGTTTTTATTTCCCCACTGGAGTCAACAGTGCCAGTGTGAGAAATGGGCCCATTCATTCAAAGTTTTTGTATGCTCACCTCTGCCTTAACCTGCCTGCTCTATACGCCCATAGCAGAGCTCCCGATGGTTGACCCCTTATATATCATGGGAAACAGAATCAGGCCTTCCCTGTCAATCTTCAGAATCAGGAGCCTAATGGGAAGGCCAGGCAAAGAGAATTAAGGCTGAAAATTACCCAGGGTGCCTGGGTGGCTCAGTCGGTTAAGCAACTGCCATCAGCTCAGGTCATGCATGATCTTGGGGTCTGGGATGGAGCCCTGCATCAGCCTCCCTGTTCAGCATTGGGGTTGGGGGGCTCTGCTTCTCCCTCTGTCCTTCCCTCACACTCCCATTCCCCGCGTGCATGCACAGGTGCACTCACACTCTCTAACTCTCTAATAAATAAGGATCTTAAAAAAAAAAAAAGACTGAAAATTTCCTTTTATATCTTAGCTGAAGCAAGTTGTGAATTCTGTAGGATAAAATAGTTAGAGGGAAAAGTAGGACCTGTCTCTCAAGAAAGAGATGAACATTAAAAAATAATAATAAAACAGTATGGACGGATTACTGGCTTATACGGGACAGGTGTGAATCCACGTTTGAATCCAGGGAAGTGCGCTGGTTGAATAAGGGTAAGAGGCCTACACCCCATTCACTGGTCATCTGCTGTCCCCACCCAACAAGAGTCAAAGTCTCAGAAGCCCCTCCACTGAAGGCTGAGGCTCCACAGAACACATTTGGAAACCCATCTTTCAACACTTACGCCTGTAGTAACTGGTGTACTAAATTACTAGTAAGGAAGAATGCTTCTCAGCAGGGCTATCCAAGAGAGATCATGACTCAAATCAAGCCAGCCTTCAGCATTATTCACCCCTCTTTTTGCCCCCTTTCCCACTCACCAAACACAAAGTAATCTCTTATGTTGGGGAGAAAGGCTACCAGATGAACCAGCTCACACTAAGGTATATGGAGGAGTCATGGTTCACTCATGACAGTTCTAGAGAGATGTGGGGAAAGGGCAAACAAGAAAATGAAGCATCTAAAGAGAGATCCAAAACGGGCGAGGAAATTCACAACTGTCCTCAAATCACATCCCACAGGAGAGACCCCATTCACTTACCAGATAAAGTAGAGTTTAAGAAGTTGGTATGAAACAGCCTGAAGGAACTCCATTCAAATAGATCTCCATGCATCTAATTCAAACAAGAGTTCAACAAATATTTATTGAGCATCTATTATATGCCAAGCACAACTATCAGCATTGGGGAGACAAAGATTAAAGACACTGGTCTCCTTCATAAGTGAGCTCAAAAATCCAATGAAATAGATGAACAATTTAACAGAGTAGAATGTGAAGATTTAGAAAGGAATACACTAACTCAGTTGAGGAGGGGGTATGGTGAGGTACAGCTTCACCAAAGGGTAAGGAGAGTTTTGAATGATAAATGAAAGTTTGCCATTGACTAAGAAAGAAAGTTTATTCCAGAACCAAAAACATGTGCAACTGGCAAACTCTTGAAAGCATGCTGTAATTTATTTGAATAGATTATCCCAGTGGAACATGGAAATTGTTTTTGGGAGTTTGGAAGCAAAGCCAGGTGCAAGGGGCCTGATTAGAAAGCTAATTTAACAGTTTAGGCAACATATGGAAATCTGAACTCAAGCAGAAGCAGAGGAGCTGACCTGAAGATATATATTTAAGGCTGAACATTAAAGAAATTGATGACCAAGAAGATACTTACGGGAGAGAAATCGAAAATATCCCATGGGCATCTCCTCCATCTTCCTGTCACATAGAATTACTTTTATCTCTGTCACTATCTGCATTTTTACACTATAACTCACCCAGACCCCAAGACAGAAACTTGGGAGATGTTCTCAATTCTTCTCTTATCCTTAAACTGACATTCAATCTATCAGCAAATCTTAAGAAATCAACTGCTCATTATTTCTTAGATACGCTCACTTCTTCCAACCCACCTGACAATCTTGAATTTTACTTGAGCCCTGTGCTTATGTAAATCATCGATGATTAACAACCTCCCCATTGTCTTGTCTTCTAGGAAGCAGCTTATTGCAAAGAACTCCCTTTTCTTCCTATGATGTAGAAAAGATTCGTGGATGTCCCCGTGTTCACCTGTGACAAGACAAGACACAAGCCCTCCGTGTTCCCATTCTTTGCCTCATAAACAATAAGATGAACTTTTGTGCCCACTCATCAATCAGAAAAAAATGCCCATTGATCTGACTTGATCAAACTTTAGTTAAGCTTCTGTCCTTCCTCCAGGTCCCTGAACTTGAACTCACCCTCAACCTGAGTTGGCATACAACCCCTCCATACAGGACCCTCCCCTAAATAGGCTGACCTTGGGGTGAATCATTCTCTGCTATCAGGCCACCCTCCTCATTCACCCCATTGCCCACACCTAGTTCTGGGTAGATGTTCCACCTGGGTTCTAGGTTCTAGCATTATTCACTCCTCCTTGTAGAATAGAAGCCTTTTCTGCCTGACCTTGGAGATACTTGGAGATCTCACAGCCAAAGAGCTCTCCCTACTGCAATAGCTCCCTTTCCTCCCTGTTATAATAATTCTTTCCTGCCAAGTCTCTCCTTCCCTTATTAAATTTGTTTTAAATGGCACAGCAAATAACCCTTGGCCAAGTCGTCATTATCTCTCTGCTGATAGACCACAATGGGCTCCACACTACCCCAGCCACTTCCCTTCCCTTCCAGCAAACTTCCAGCTCGTTTTCCACACTCTGCTCATGAGACTCCTTTCCATTAGTTCTTGGTGTATGGTTTCCTTCATTGGAGAGGGCCAATGAACCTGATTTTGTCAGACCACAGGTCTCACAGAGAAGCTTCAAAGCCACAGGTACACAGGTGTTCATTTTATTACTATTTTTAATCTGTACATATATATTTTCATCACACTTACATTGAGGTTTATTTGATGTGTAAGTAAACTATGTTATCCTTATTTGTTAGGAGAAGTCAAGATTGGCCTACGTGTATCTCTGAAGTAGATATTCAAGTATATGGTGACATATCAAAAAATTCTACTGGTATTTTCCAAAGAGCTGGAGCAAATAATCCTAAAATTTGTATGGAATCAGAAGAGACCCCGAAATGCTAAGGAAATGTTGAAAAACAAAAATAAAACTGGCAGCATCACGTTACCTGATTTCAAGCTTTACTACAAAGCTGTGATCACCAAGACAGCATGGTACTGGCATAAAAACAGACACATAGACCAGTGGAACAGAGTAGAGAGCCCAGATATGGACCCTCAACTCTATGGTCAAATAATCTTCGACAAAGCAGGAAAAAATATACAGTGGAAAAAAGACAGTCTCTTCAATAAATGGTGCTGGGAAAATTGGAGAAGAGTGAAACTCGACCATTCTCTTACACCGTACATAAAGATAAACTCAAAATGGATAAAAGACCTCAACGTGAGACAGGAATCCATCAGAATCCTAGAGGAGAACATAGGCAGTAACCTCTTCTATATCAGCCACAGCAACTTCTTTCAAGATATGTCTCCAGAGACAAAGGAAACAAAAGCGAAAATGAACTTTTGGGACTTCATCAAGATCAAAAGCTTCTGCACAGCAAAGGAAACAGTCAACAAAACAAAGAGGCAACCCATGGAATAGGAGAAGATATTTGCAAATGACAATACAGACAAAAGGTTGATATCCAGGATCTATAAAGAACTTCTCAAACTCAACACACACAAAACAGATAATCATATCAAAAAATGGGCAGAAGATATGAACAGACACTTCTCCAA